>CAKAJI010000177.1:0-86145 GCA_916610255.1 Lasioglossum lativentre | reverse complement strand
ATTTATTTTCAAAGATACACTGCATATTACGTTATATTATAAGGCATTTTCAATGATTCACTGCATATTACGATATATTATATGGTATTTTCAATGATACACTGCATATTACGTTATATTATAAGGTACATTCATTGATACACTACAAATTACCATATATTATAAGGTATTTTCAAAGATACACTGCATATTACGTTATATTATAAGGTATTTTCAATGATACACTGCATAATACGTTATATCATAAGGTATTTTCAATGATACACTGCATATTACGTTATATTATAAGGTATTTTCAATGATACACTGCATATTACGTTATATTATAAGGTATTTTCAATGATAAACTACTATATATTATAAGGTATTTTCAATGATAAACTACTAAATATTATAAGGTATTTTCAATGATACACTGCATATTACGTTATATTATAAGGTATTTTCAATGATACACTGCATATAACGTTATATTATAAGGTATTTTCAATGATACACTGCATATTACGATATATATATGATGTTTTCAATGATACACTCCATATTACGTAATATTATAAGGTATTTTCAATGATACACTGCATATTACGTTATATTATAAGGTATTTTCATTGATACACTACAAATTACCATATATTATAAGGTATTTTCAATGATACACTGCATTATACGTTATATCATAAGGTATTTTCAGTGATACACTGCATATTACGTTATATTATAAGGTATTTTCAATGATACACTGCATATTACGTTATATTATAAGGTATTTTCATTGATACACTACAAATTACCATATATTATAAGGTATTTGCAATGATACACTGCATATAACGTTATATCATAAGGTATTTTCAATGATACACTGCATATTACGTTATATTATAAGGTATTTTCAATGATAAACTACTATATATTATAAGGTATTTTCAATGATAAGCTACTATATCTTATAAGGTATTTTCAATGATACACTGCATATTACGTTATATTATAAGGTATTTTCAATGATACACTGTATATTACGTTATATTATAAGGTATTTTCAATGATACACTGCATATAACGTTATATTATAAGGTATTTTCAATGATAAACTGCATATTACGTTATATTATAAGGTATTTTCAATGATACACTGTATATTACGTTATATTATAAGGTATTTTCAATGATACACTGCATATAACGTTATATTATAAGGTATTTTCAATGATAAACTGCATATTACGTTATATTATAAGGTATTTTCAATGATACACTGCATATTACGTTATATAAGGTATTTTCATTGATACACTACAAAATACCATATATTATAAGGTATTTTCAATGATACACTGCATAATACGTTATATCATAAGGTATTTTCAATGATACACTGCATATTACGTTATATTATAAGGTATTTTCAATGATACACTGCATATTACGTTATATTATAAGGTATTTTCATTGATACATTACAAATTACCATATATTATAAGGTATTTTCAATGATACACTGCATATTACGTTATATTATAAGGTATTTTCAATGATAAACTACGATATATTAGAAGGTATTTTCAATGATACACTGCATATTACGTTATATTATAAGGTATTTTCAATGATACACTGCATATAACGTTATATTATAAGGTATTTTCAATGATACACTGCATATTACGATATATTATATGATGTTTTCAATGATACACTCCATATTACGTAATATTATAAGGTATTTTCAATGATACACTGCATATTACGTTATATTATAAGGTATTTTCATTGATACACTACAAATTACCATATATTATAAGGTATTTTCAATGATACACTGCATAATAAGTTATATCATAAGTTATTTTCAATGATACACTGCATATTACGTTATATTATAAGGTATTTTCAATGATAAACTACTATATATTATAAGGTATTTTCAATGATAAGCTACTATATCTTATAAGGTATTTTCAATGATACACTGCATATTACGTTATATTATAAGGTATTTTCAATGATACACTGCATATAACGTTATATTATAAGGTATTTTCAATGATACACTGCATATTACGTTATACTATAAGGTATTTTCATTGATACACTACAAATTACCATATATTATAAGGTATTTTCAATGATACACTGCATATTACGTTATATTATAAGGTATTTTCAATGATTCACTGCATATTACGTTATATTATAGGTATTTTCAATGATACACTGCATTTTACGTTATATTATTAGGTATTTTCAATGATACACTGCATATAACGTTATATTATAAGGTATTTTCAATGATACACTGCATATTACGATATATTATATGATGTTTTCAATGATACACTCCATATTACGTAATATTATAAGGTATTTTCAATGATACACTGCATATTACGTTATATTATAAGGTATTTTCATTGATACACTACAAATTACCATATATTATAAGGTATTTTCAATGATACACTGCATTATACGTTATATCATAAGGTATTTTCAGTGATACACTGCATATTACGTTATATTATAAGGTATTTTCAATGATACACTGCATATTACGTTATATTATAAGGTATTTTCATTGATACACTACAAATTACCATATATTATAAGGTATTTGCAATCATACACTGCATAATACGTTATATCATAAGGTATTTTCAATGATACACTGCATATTACGTTATATTATAAGGTATTTTCAATGATAAACTACTATATGTTATAAGGTATTTTCAATGATAAGCTACTATATCTTATAAGGTATTTTCAATGATACACTGCATATTACGTTATATTATAAGGTATTTTCAATGATACACTGTATATTACGTTATATTATAAGGTATTTTCAATGATACACTGCATATAACGTTATATTATAAGGTATTTTCAATGATAAACTGCATATTACGTTATATTATAAGGTATTTTCAATGATACACTGCATATTACGTTATATTATAAGGTATTTTCATTGATACACTACAAATTACCATATATTATAAGGTATTTTCAAAGATACACTGCATATTACGTTATATTATAAGGTATTTTCAATGATTCACTGCATATTACGTTATATTATAAGGTATTTTCAATGATACACTGCATATTACGTTATATTATAAGGTATTTTCAATGATAAACTACGATATATTAGAAGGTATTTTCAATGATACACTGCATATTACGTTATATTATAAGGTATTTTCAATGATACACTGCATATTACGTTATATTATAAGGTATTTTCAATGATACACTGCATATTACGATATATTATATGATGTTTTCAATGATACACTCCATATTACGTAATATTATAAGGTATTTTCAATGATACACTGCATATTACGTTATATTATAAGGTATTTTCATTGATACACTACAAATTACCATATATTATAAGGTATTTTCAATGATACACTGCATAATACGTTATATCATAAGTTATTTTCAATGATACACTGCATATTACGTTATATTATAAGGTATTTTCAATGATAAACTACTATATATTATAAGGTATTTTCAATGATAAGCTACTATATCTTATAAGGTATTTTCAACGATACACTGCATATTACGTTATATTATATGATGTTTTCAATGATACACTCCATATTACGTAATATTATAAGGTATTTTCAATGATACACTGCATATTACGTTATATTATAAGGTATTTTCATTGATACACTACAAATTACCATATATTATAAGGTATTTTCAATGATACACTGCATTATACGTTATATCATAAGGTATTTTCAGTGATACACTGCATATTACGTTATATTATAAGGTATTTTCAATGATACACTGCATATTACGTTATATTATAAGGTATTTTCATTGATACACTACAAATTACCATATATTATAAGGTATTTGCAATGATACACTGCATAATACGTTATATCATAAGGTATTTTCAATGATACACTGCATATTACGTTATATTATAAGGTATTTTCAATGATAAACTACTATATATTATAAGGTATTTTCAATGATAAGCTACTATATCTTATAAGGTATTTTCAATGATACACTGCATATTACGTTATATTATAAGGTATTTTCAATGATACACTGTATATTACGTTATATTATAAGGTATTTTCAATGATACACTGCATATAACGTTATATTATAAGGTATTTTCAATGATAAACTACGATATATTAGAAGGTATTTTCAATGATACACTGCATATTACGTTATATTATAAGGTATTTTCAATGATACACTGCATATTACGTTATATTATAAGGTATTTTCAATGATACACTGCATATTACGATATATTATATGATGTTTTCAATGATACACTCCATATTACGTAATATTATAAGGTATTTTCAATGATACACTGCATATTACGTTATATTATAAGGTATTTTCATTGATACACTACAAATTACCATATATTATAAGGTATTTTCAATGATACACTGCATAATACGTTATATCATAAGTTATTTTCAATGATACACTGCATATTACGTTATATTATAAGGTATTTTCAATGATAAACTACTATATATTATAAGGTATTTTCAATGATAAGCTACTATATCTTATAAGGTATTTTCAATGATACACTGCATATTACGTTATATTATAAGGTATTTTCAATGATACACTGCATATAACGTTATATTATAAGGTATTTTCAATGATACACTGCATATTACGTTATATTATAAGGTATTTTCATTGATACACTACAAATTACCATATATTATAAGGTATTTTCAATGATACACTGCATATTACGTTATATTATAAGGTATTTTCAATGATTCACTGCATATTACGTTATATTATAAGGTATTTTCAATGATACACTGCATATTACGTTATATTATTAGGTATTTTCAATGATACACTGCATATTACGTTATATTATAAGGTATTTTCAATGATACACTGCATATTACGATATATTATATGATGTTTTCAATGATACACTCCATATTACGTAATATTATAAGGTATTTTCAATGATACACTGCATATTACGTTATATTATAAGGTATTTTCATTGATACACTACAAATTACCATATATTATAAGGTATTTTCAATGATACACTGCATTATACGTTATATCATAAGGTATTTTCAGTGATACACTGCATATTACGTTATATTATAAGGTATTTTCAATGATACACTGCATATTACGTTATATTATAAGGTATTTTCATTGATACACTACAAATTACCATATATTATAAGGTATTTGCAATGATACACTGCATAATACGTTATATTATAAGGTATTTGCAATGATACACTGCATATTACGTTATATTATAAGGTATTTTCATTGATACATTACAAATTACCATATATTATAAGGTATTTTCAATGATACACTGCATATTACGTTATATTATAAGGTATTTTCAATGATAAACTACGATATATTAGAAGGTATTTTCAATGATACACTGCATATTACGTTATATTATAAGGTATTTTCAATGATACACTGCATATAACGTTATATTATAAGGTATTTTCAATGATACACTGCATATTACGATATATTATATGATGTTTTCAATGATACACTCCATATTACGTAATATTATAAGGTATTTTCAATGATACACTGCATATTACGTTATATTATAAGGTATTTTCATTGATACACTACAAATTACCATATATTATAAGGTATTTTCAATGATACACTGCATAATACGTTATATCATAAGTTATTTTCAATGATACACTGCATATTACGTTATATTATATGGTATTTTCAATGATAAACTACTATATATTATAAGGTATTTTCAATGATAAGCTACTATATCTTATAAGGTATTTTCAATGATACACTGCATATTACGTTATATTATAAGGTATTTTCAATGATACACTGCATATAACGTTATATTATAAGGTATTTTCAATGATACACTGCATATTACGTTATATTATAAGGTATTTTCATTGATACACTACAAATTACCATATATTATAAGGTATTTTCAATGATACACTGCATATTACGTTATATTATAAGGTATTTTCAATGATTCACTGCATATTACGTTATATTATAAGGTATTTTCAATGATACACTGCATATTACGTTATATTATAAGGTATTTTCAATGATACACTGCATATAACGTTATATTATAAGGTATTTTCAATGATACACTGCATATTACGATATATTATATGATGTTTTCAATGATACACTCCATATTACGTAATATTATAAGGTATTTTCAATGATACACTGCATATTACGTTATATTATAAGGTATTTTCATTGATACACTACAAATTACCATATATTATAAGGTATTTTCAATGATACACTGCATTATACGTTATATCATAAGGTATTTTCAGTGATACACTGCATATTACGTTATATTATAAGGTATTTTCAATGATACACTGCATATTACGTTATATTATAAGGTATTTTCATTGATACACTACAAATTACCATATATTATAAGGTATTTGCAATCATACACTGCATAATACGTTATATCATAAGGTATTTTCAATGATACACTGCATATTACGTTATATTATAAGGTATTTTCAATGATAAACTGCATATTACGTTATATTATAAGGTATTTTCAATGATACACTCCATATTACGTAATATTATAAGGTATTTTCAATGATACACTGCATATTACGTTATATTATAAGGTATTTTCATTGATACACTACAAATTACCATATATTATAAGGTATTTTCAATGATACACTGCATAATACGTTATATCATAAGTTATTTTCAATGATACACTGCATATTACGTTATATTATAAGGTATTTTCAATGATAAACTACTATATATTATAAGGTATTTTCAATGATAAGCTACTATATCTTATAAGGTATTTTCAACGATACACTGCATATTACGTTATATTATATGATGTTTTCAATGATACACTCCATATTACGTAATATTATAAGGTATTTTCAATGATACACTGCATATTACGTTATATTATAAGGTATTTTCATTGATACACTACAAATTACCATATATTATAAGGTATTTTCAATGATACACTGCATTATACGTTATATCATAAGGTATTTTCAGTGATACACTGCATATTACGTTATATTATAAGGTATTTTCAATGATACACTCCATATTACGTAATATTATAAGGTATTTTCAATGATACACTGCATATTACGTTATATTATAAGGTATTTTCATTGATACACTACAAATTACCATATATTATAAGGTATTTTCAATGATACACTGCATAATACGTTATATCATAAGTTATTTTCAATGATACACTGCATATTACGTTATATTATAAGGTATTTTCAATGATAAACTACTATATATTATAAGGTATTTTCAATGATAAGCTACTATATCTTATAAGGTATTTTCAACGATACACTGCATATTACGTTATATTATATGATGTTTTCAATGATACACTCCATATTACGTAATATTATAAGGTATTTTCAATGATACACTGCATATTACGTTATATTATAAGGTATTTTCATTGATACACTACAAATTACCATATATTATAAGGTATTTTCAATGATACACTGCATTATACGTTATATCATAAGGTATTTTCAGTGATACACTGCATATTACGTTATATTATAAGGTATTTTCAATGATACACTGCATATTACGTTATATTATAAGGTATTTTCATTGATACACTACAAATTACCATATATTATAAGGTATTTGCAATGATACACTGCATAATACGTTATATCATAAGGTATTTTCAATGATACACTGCATATTACGTTATATTATAAGGTATTTTCAATGATAAACTACTATATATTATAAGGTATTTTCAATGATAAGCTACTATATCTTATAAGGTATTTTCAATGATACACTGCATATTACGTTATATTATAAGGTATTTTCAATGATACACTGTATATTACGTTATATTATAAGGTATTTTCAATGATACACTGCATATAACGTTATATTATAAGGTATTTTCAATGATAAACTACGATATATTAGAAGGTATTTTCAATGATACACTGCATATTACGTTATATTATAAGGTATTTTCAATGATACACTGCATATTACGTTATATTATAAGGTATTTTCAATGATACACTGCATATTACGATATATTATATGATGTTTTCAATGATACACTCCATATTACGTAATATTATAAGGTATTTTCAATGATACACTGCATATTACGTTATATTATAAGGTATTTTCATTGATACACTACAAATTACCATATATTATAAGGTATTTTCAATGATACACTGCATAATACGTTATATCATAAGTTATTTTCAATGATACACTGCATATTACGTTATATTATAAGGTATTTTCAATGATAAACTACTATATATTATAAGGTATTTTCAATGATAAGCTACTATATCTTATAAGGTATTTTCAATGATACACTGCATATTACGTTATATTATAAGGTATTTTCAATGATACACTGCATATTACGTTATATTATAAGGTATTTTCAATGATACACTGCATATTACGTTATATTATAAGGTATTTTCATTGATACACTACAAATTACCATATATTACAAGGTATTTTCAATGATACACTGCATATTACGTTATATTATAAGGTATTTTCAATGATACACTGCATATTACGTTATATTATAAGGTATTTTCAATGATACACTGCATATTACGTTATATTATTAGGTATTTTCAATGATACACTGCATATAACGTTATATTATAAGGTATTTTCAATGATACACTGCATATTACGATATATTATATGATGTTTTCAATGATACACTCCATATTACGTAATATTATAAGGTATTTTCAATGATACACTGCATATTACGTTATATTATAAGGTATTTTCATTGATACACTACAAATTACCATATATTATAAGGTATTTTCAATGATACACTGCATTATACGTTATATCATAAGGTATTTTCAATGATAAACTACGATATATTAGAAGGTATTTTCAATGATACACTGCATATTACGTTATATTATAAGGTATTTTCAATGATACACTGCATATAACGTTATATTATAAGGTATTTTCAATGATACACTGCATATTACGATATATTATATGATGTTTTCAATGATACACTCCATATTACGTAATATTATAAGGTATTTTCAATGATACACTGCATATTACGTTATATTATAAGGTATTTTCATTGATACACTACAAATTACCATATATTATAAGGTATTTTCAATGATACACTGCATAATACGTTATATCATAAGTTATTTTCAATGATACACTGCATATTACTTTATATTATAAGGTATTTTCAATGATAAACTACTATATATTATAAGGTATTTTCAATGATAAGCTACTATATCTTATAAGGTATTTTCAATGATACACTGCATATTACGTTATATTATAAGGTATTTTCAATGATACACTGCATATAACGTTATATTATAAGGTATTTTCAATGATACACTGCATATTACGTTATATTATAAGGTATTTTCATTGATACACTACAAATTACCATATATTACAAGGTATTTTCAATGATACACTGCATATTACGTTATATTATAAGGTATTTTCAATGATACACTGCATATTACGTTATATTATAAGGTATTTTCAATGATACACTGCATATTACGTTATATTATTAGGTATTTTCAATGATACACTGCATATAACGTTATATTATAAGGTATTTTCAATGATACACTGCATATTACGATATATTATATGATGTTTTCAATGATACACTCCATATTACGTAATATTATAAGGTATTTTCAATGATACACTGCATATTACGTTATATTATAAGGTATTTTCATTGATACACTACAAATTACCATATATTATAAGGTATTTTCAATGATACACTGCATTATACGTTATATCATAAGGTATTTTCAATGATAAACTACGATATATTAGAAGGTATTTTCAATGATACACTGCATATAACGTTATATTATAAGGTATTTTCAATGATACACTCCATATTACGTAATATTATAAGGTATTTTCAATGATACACTGCATATTACGTTATATTATAAGGTATTTTCATTGATACACTACAAATTACCATATATTATAAGGTATTTTCAATGATACACTGCATAATACGTTATATCATAAGTTATTTTCAATGATACACTGCATATTACGTTATATTATAAGGTATTTTCAATGATAAACTACTATATATTATAAGGTATTTTCAATGATAAGCTACTATATCTTATAAGGTATTTTCAACGATACACTGCATATTACGTTATATTATATGATGTTTTCAATGATACACTCCATATTACGTAATATTATAAGGTATTTTCAATGATACACTGCATATTACGTTATATTATAAGGTATTTTCATTGATACACTACAAATTACCATATATTATAAGGTATTTTCAATGATACACTGCATTATACGTTATATCATAAGGTATTTTCAGTGATACACTGCATATTACGTTATATTATAAGGTATTTTCAATGATACACTGCATATTACGTTATATTATAAGGTATTTTCATTGATACACTACAAATTACCATATATTATAAGGTATTTGCAATGATACACTGCATAATACGTTATATCATAAGGTATTTTCAATGATACACTGCATATTACGTTATATTATAAGGTATTTTCAATGATAAACTACTATATATTATAAGGTATTTTCAATGATAAGCTACTATATCTTATAAGGTATTTTCAATGATACACTGCATATTACGTTATATTATAAGGTATTTTCAATGAAACATTGTATATTACGTTATATTATAAGGTATTTTCAATGATACACTGCATATAACGTTATATTATAAGGTATTTTCAATGATAAACTACGATATATTAGAAGGTATTTTCAATGATACACTGCATATTACGTTATATTATAAGGTATTTTCAATGATACACTGCATATTACGTTATATTATAAGGTATTTTCAATGATACACTGCATATTACGATATATTATATGATGTTTTCAATGATACGCTCCATATTACGTAATATTATAAGGTATTTTCAATGATACACTGCATATAACGTTATATTATAAGGTATTTTCATTGATACACTACAAATTACCATATATTATAAGGTATTTTCAATGATACACTGCATAATACGTTATATCATAAGTTATTTTCAATGATACACTGCATATTACGTTATATTATAAGGTATTTTCAATGATAAACTACTATATATTATAAGGTATTTTCAATGATAAGCTACTATATCTTATAAGGTATTTTCAATGATACACTGCATATTACGTTATATTATAAGGTATTTTCAATGATACACTGCATATTACGTTATATTATAAGGTATTTTCAATGATACACTGCATATTACGTTATATTATAAGGTATTTTCATTGATACACTACAAATTACCATATATTACAAGGTATTTTCAATGATACACTGCATATTACGTTATATTATAAGGTATTTTCAATGATACACTGCATATTACGTTATATTATAAGGTATTTTCAATGATACACTGCATATTACGTTATATTATTAGGTATTTTCAATGATACACTACATATAACGTTATATTATAAGGTATTTTCAATGATACACTGCATATTACGATATATTATATGATGTTTTCAATGATACACTCCATATTACGTAATATTATAAGGTATTTTCAATGATACACTGCATATTACGTTATATTATAAGGTATTTTCATTGATACACTACAAATTACCATATATTATAAGGTATTTTCAATGATACACTGCATTATACGTTATATCATAAGGTATTTTCAATGATAAACTACGATATATTAGAAGGTATTTTCAATGATACACTGCATATTACGTTATATTATAAGGTATTTTCAATGATACACTGCATATAACGTTATATTATAAGGTATTTTCAATGATACACTGCATATTACGATATATTATATGATGTTTTCAATGATACACTCCATATTACGTAATATTATAAGGTATTTTCAATGATAAACTGCATATTACGTTATATTATAAGGTATTTTCAATGATACACTGCATATTACGTTATATTATAAGGTATTTTCATTGATACACTACAAATTACCATATATTATAAGGTATTTTCAAAGATACACTGCATATTACGTTATATTATAAGGTATTTTCAATGATTCACTGCATATTACGTTATATTATAAGGTATTTTCAATGATACACTGCATATTACGTTATATTATAAGGTATTTTCAATGATAAACTACGATATATTAGAAGGTATTTTCAATGATACACTGCATATTACGTTATATTATAAGGTATTTTCAATGATACACTGCATATAACGTTATATTATAAGGTATTTTCAATGATACACTGCATATTACGATATATTATATGATGTTTTCAATGATACACTCCATATTACGTAATATTATAAGGTATTTTCAATGATACACTGCATATTACGTTATATTATAAGGTATTTTCATTGATACACTACAAATTACCATATATTATAAGGTATTTTCAATGATACACTGCATAATACGTTATATCATAAGTTATTTTCAATGATACACTGCATATTACGTTATATTATAAGGTATTTTCAATGATAAACTACTATATATTATAAGGTATTTTCAATGATAAGCTACTATATCTTATAAGGTATTTTCAACGATACACTGCATATTACGTTATATTATAAGGTATTTTCAATGATACACTGCATATAACGTTATATTATAAGGTATTTTCAATGATACACTGCATATTACGTTATATTATAAGGTATTTTCATTGATACACTACAAATTACCATATATTATAAGGTATTTTCAATGATACACTGCATATTACGTTATATTATAAGGTATTTTCAATGATTCACTGCATATTACGTTATATTATAAGGTATTTTCAATGATACACTGCATATTACGTTATATTATTAGGTATTTTCAATGATACACTGCATATAGCGTTATATTATAAGGTATTTTCAATGATACACTGCATATTACGATATATTATATGATGTTTTCAATGATACACTCCATATTACGTAATATTATAAGGTATTTTCAATGATACACTGCATATTACGTTATATTATAAGGTATTTTCATTGATACACTACAAATTACCATATATTATAAGGTATTTTCAATGATACACTGCATTATACGTTATATCATAAGGTATTTTCAGTGATACACTGCATATTACGTTATATTATAAGGTATTTTCAATGATACACTGCATATTACGTTATATTATAAGGTATTTTCATTGATACACTACAAATTACCATATATTATAAGGTATTTGCAATGATACACTGCATAATACGTTATATCATAAGGTATTTTCAATGATACACTGCATATTACGTTATATTATAAGGTATTTTCAATGATAAACTACTATATATTATAAGGTATTTTCAATGATAAGCTACTATATCTTATAAGGTATTTTCAATGATACACTGCATATTACGTTATATTATAAGGTATTTTCAATGATACACTGCATATTACGTTATATTATAAGGTATTTTCAATGATACACTGATTATAACGTTATATTATAAGGTATTTTCAATGATAAACTGCATATTACGTTATATTATAAGGTATTTTCAATGATACACTGCATATTACGTTATATTATAAGGTATTTTCATTGATACACTACAAATTACCATATATTATAAGGTATTTTCAAAGATACACTGCATATTACGTTATATTATAAGGTATTTTCAATGATTCACTGCATATTACGTTATATTATAAGGTATTTTCAATGATACACTGCATATTACGTTATATTATAAGGTATTTTCAATGATAAACTACGATATATTAGAAGGTATTTTCAATGATACACTGCATATTACGTTATATTATAAGGTATTTTCAATGATACACTGCATATAACGTTATATTATAAGGTATTTTCAATGATACACTGCATATTACGATATATTATATGATGTTTTCAATGATACACTCCATATTACGTAATATTATAAGGTATTTTCAATGATACACTGCATATTACGTTATATTATAAGGTATTTTCATTGATACACTACAAATTACCATATATTATAAGGTATTTTCAATGATACACTGCATAATACGTTATATCATAAGTTATTTTCAATGATACACTGCATATTACGTTATATTATAAGGTATTTTCAATGATAAACTACTATATATTATAAGGTATTTTCAATGATAAGCTACTATATCTTATAAGGTATTTTCAACGATACACTGCATATTACGTTATATTATAAGGTATTTTCAATGATACACTGCATATAACGTTATATTATAAGGTATTTTCAATGATACACTGCATATTACGTTATATTATAAGGTATTTTCATTGATACACTACAAATTACCATATATTATAAGGTATTTTCAATGATACACTGCATAATACGTTATATCATAAGGTATTTTCAATGATACACTGCCTATTACGTTATATTACAAGGTATTTTCAATGATAAACTACTATATATTATACGGTATTTTCAATGATAAGCTACTATATCTTATAAGGTATTTTCAATGATACACTGCATATTACGTTATATTATAAGGTATTTTCAATGATACACTGTATATTACGTTATATTATAAGGTATTTTCAATGATAAACTGCATATTACGTTATATTATAAGGTATTTTCAATGATACACTGCATATTACGTTATATTATAAGGTATTTTCATTGATACACTACAAATTACCATATATTATAAGGTATTTTCAATGATACACTGCATAATACGTTATATCATAAGGTATTTTCAATGATACACTGCATATTACGTTATATTATAAGGTATTTTCAATGATACACTGCATATTACGTTATATTATAAGGTATTTTCAATGATAAACTACTATATATTATAAGGTATTTTCAATGATAAACTACTAAATATTATAAGGTATTTTCAATGATACACTGCATATTACGTTATATTATAAGGTATTTTCAATGATACACTGCATATAACGTTATATTATAAGGTATTTTCAATGATACACTGCATATTACGATATATTATATGGTGTTTTCAATGATACACTCCATATTACGTAATATTATAAGGTATTTTCAATGATACACTGCATATTACGTTATATTATAAGGTATTTTCAATGATAAACTACTATATATTATAAGGTATTTTCAATTGTAAACTACTATATATCATAAGGTATTTTCAATGATACACTGCATATTACGTTATATTATAAGGTATTTTCAATGATACACTGCATATAACGTTATATTATAAGGTATTTTCAATGATTCACTGCATATTACGTTATATTATAAGGTATTTTCAATGATACACTGCATATTACGTTATATTATAAGGTATTTTCAATGATAAACTACTAAATATTATAAGGTATTTTCAATGATACACTGCATATTACGTTATATTATAAGGTATTTTCAATGATACACTGCATATAACGTTATATTATAAGGTATTTTCAATGATACACTGCATATTACGATATATTATATGGTGTTTTCAATGATACACTCCATATTACGTAATATTATAAGGTATTTTCAATGATACACTGCATATTACGTTATATTATAAGGTATTTTCAATTGTAAACTACTATATATCATAAGGTATTTTCAATGATACACTGCAGATTACGTTATATTATAAGGTGTTTTCAATGATACACTGCATATTACGTTATATTATAAGGTATTTTCAATGATACACTGCATAATACGTTATATTATAAGGTATTTTCATTGATACACTACAAATTACCATATATTATAAGGTATTTTCAAAGATACACTGCATATTACGTTATATTATAAGGTATTTTCAATGATTCACTGCATATTACGTTATATTATAAGGTATTTTCAATGATACACTGCATATTACGTTATATTATTAGGTATTTTCAATGATACACTGCATATAACGTTATATTATAAGGTATTTTCAATGATACACTGCATATTACGATATATTATATGATGTTTTCAATGATACACTCCATATTACGTAATATTATAAGGTATTTTCAATGATACACTGCATATTACGTTATATTATAAGGTATTTTCATTGATACACTACAAATTACCATATATTATAAGGTATTTTCAATGATACACTGCATTATACGTTATATCATAAGGTATTTTCAGTGATACACTGCATATTACGTTATATTATAAGGTATTTTCATTGATACACTACAAATTACCATATATTATAAGGTATTTGCAATGATACACTGCATAATACGTTATATCATAAGGTATTTTCAATGATACACTGCATATTACGTTATATTATAAGGTATTTTCAATGATAAACTACTATATATTATAAGGTATTTTCAATGATAAGCTACTATATCTTATAAGGTATTTTCAATGATACACTGCATATTACGTTATATTATAAGGTATTTTCAATGATACACTGTATATTACGTTATATTATAAGGTATTTTCAATGATACACTGCATATAACGTTATATTATAAGGTATTTTCAATGATACACTGCATATTACGTTATATTATAAGGTATTTTCAATGATACACTGCATATTACGTTATATTATAAGGTATTTTCATTGATACACTACAAATTACCATATATTATAAGGTATTTTCAATGATACACTGCATATTACGTTATATTATAAGGTATTTTCAATGATTCACTGCATATTACGTTATATTATAAGGTATTTTCAATGATACACTGCATATTACGTTATATTATTAGGTATTTTCAATGATACACTGCATATAACGTTATATTATAAGGTATTTTCAATGATACACTGCATATTACGATATATTATATGATGTTTTCAATGATACACGGCATATTACGTTATATTATAAGGTATTTTCAATGATACACTGCATATAACGTTATATTATAAGGTATTTTCAATGATAAACTACTATATATTATAAGGTATTTTCAATGATAAGCTACTATATCTTATAAGGTATTTTCAATGATACACTGCATATTACGTTATATTATAAGGTATTTTCAATGATACACTGTATATTACGTTATATTATGAGGTATTTTCAATGATAAACTGCATATTACGTTATATTATAAGGTATTTTCAATGATACACTGCATATTACGTTATATTATAAGGTATTTTCATTGATACACTACAAATTACCATATATTATAAGGTATTTTCAATGATACACTGCATAATACGTTATATCATAAGGTATTTTCAATGATACACTGCATATTACGTTATATTATAAGGTATTTTCAATGATACACTGCATATTACGATATATTATATGGTGTTTTCAATGATACACTGCATATTACGTTATATTATAAGGTATTTTCAATGATAAACTACTATATATTATAAGGTATTTTCAATGATAAACTACTAAATATTATAAGGTATTTTCAATGATACACTGCATATTACGTTATATTATAAGGTATTTTCAATGATACACTGCATATAACGTTATATTATAAGGTATTTTCAATGATACACTGCATATTACGATATATTATATGGTGTTTTCAATGATACACTGCATTATACGTTATATCATAAGGTATTTTCAGTGATACACTGCATATTACGTTATATTATAAGGTATTTTCATTGATACACTACAAATTACCATATATTATAAGGTATTTTCAATGATACACTGCATTATACGTAATATTATAAGGTATTTTCAATGATACACTGCATATTACGTTATATTATAAGGTATTTTCAATTGTAAACTACTATATATCATAAGGTATTTTCAATGATACACTGCAGATTACGTTATATTATAAGGTGTTTTCAATGATACACTGCATATTACGTTATATTATAAGGTATTTTCAATGATACACTGCATATTACGTTATATTATAAGGTATTTTCATTGATACACTACAAAGTACCATATATTATAAGGTATTTTCAAAGATACACTGCATATTACGTTATATTATAAGGTATTTTCAATGATTCACTGCATATTACGTTATATTATATGATGTTTTCAATGATACACTCCATATTACGTAATATTATAAGGTATTTTCAATGATACACTGCATATTACGTTATATTATAAGGTATTTTCATTGATACACTACAAATTACCATATATTATAAGGTATTTTCAATGATACACTGCATTATACGTTATATCATAAGGTATTTTCAGTGATACACTGCATATTACGTTATATTATAAGGTATTTTCAATGATACACTGCATATTACGTTATATTATAAGGTATTTTCATTGATACACTACAAATTACCATATATTATAAGGTATTTGCAATGATACACTGCATAATACGTTATATCATAAGGTATTTTCAATGATACACTGCATATTACGTTATATTATAAGGTATTTTCAATGATAAACTACTATATATTATAAGGTATTTTCAATGATAAGCTACTATATCTTATAAGGTATTTTCAATGATACACTGCATATTACGTTATATCATAAGGTATTTTCAATGATACACTGTATATTACGTTATATTATAAGGTATTTTCAATGATACACTGCATATAACGTTATATTATAAGGTATTTTCAATTATAAACTGCATATTACGTTATATTATAAGGTATTTTCAATGATACACTGCATATTACGTTATATTATAAGGTATTTTCATTGATACACTACAAATTACCATATATTATAAGGTATTTTCAATGATACACTGCATAATACGTTATATCATAATGTATTTTCAATGATACACTGCATATTACGTTATATTATAAGGTATTTTCAATGATACACTGCATATTACGTTATATTATAAGGTATTTTCATTGATACACTACAAATTACCATATATTATAAGGTATTTTCAAAGATACACTGCATATTACGTTATATTATAAGGTATTTTCAATGATTCACTGCATATTACGTTATATTATAAGGTATTTTCAATGATACACTGCATATTACGTTATATTATAAGGTATTTTCAATGATAAACTACGATATATTAGAAGGTATTTTCAATGATACACTGCATATTACGTTATATTATAAGGTATTTTCAATGATACACTGCATATAACGTTATATTATAAGGTATTTTCAATGATACACTGCATATTACGATATATTATATGATGTTTTCAATGATACACTCCATATTACGTAATATTATAAGGTATTTTCAATTATACACTGCATATTACGTTATATTATAAGGTATTTTCATTGATACACTACAAATTACCATATATTATAAGGTATTTTCAATAATACACTGCATAATACGTTATATCATAAGGTATTTTCAATGATACACTGCATATTACGTTATATTATAAGGTATTTTCAATGATAAACTACTATATATTATAAGGTATTTTCAATGATAAGCTACTATATCTTATAAGGTATTTTCAATGATACACTGCATATTACGTTATATTATAATGTATTTTCATTGATACACTACAAATTACCATATATTATAAGGTATTTTCAATGATACACTGCATAATACGTTATATCATAAGGTATTTTCAATGATACACTGCATATTACGTTATATTATAAGGTATTTTCAATGATAAACTACTATATATTATAAGGTATTTTCAATGATAAGCTACTATATCTTATAAGGTATTTTCAATGATACACTGCATATTACGTTATATTATATGATGTTTTCAATGATACACTCCATATTACGTAATATTATAAGGTATTTTCAATGATACACTGCATATTACGTTATATTATAAGGTATTTTCATTGATACACTACAAATTACCATATATTATAAGGTATTTTCAATGATACACTGCATAATACGTTATATCATAAGTTATTTTCAATGATACACTGCATATTACGTTATATTATAAGGTATTTTCAATGATAAACTACTATATATTATAAGGTATTTTCAATGATACACTGCATATTACGTTATATTATAAGGTATTTTCAATGATATACTGCATATTACGATATATTATATGGTATTTTCAATGATACACTGCATATTACGTTATATCATAAGGTATTTTCATTGATACACTACAAATTACGATATATTATAAGGTATTTTCAATGATAAACTACTATATATTATAAGGTATTTTCAATGATAAACTACTATATATTATAAGGTATTTTCAATGATACACTGCATATTACGTTATACTATAAGGTATTTTCAATGATACACTACATATTACGATATATTATATGGTATTTTCAATGATACACTGTATATTATGATATATTATAAGGTATTTCCAATGATACACTGCATATTACGTTATATTATAAGGTATTTTCAATGATTCACTGCATATTATGTTATATTATAAGGTATTTTCAATGATACACTGCATATTACGTTATATTATAAGGTATTTTCAATGATAAACTACGATATATTAGAAGGTATTTTCAATGATACACTGCATATTACGTTATATTATAAGGTATTTTCAATGATACACTGCATATAACGTTATATTATAAGGTATTTTCAATGATACACTGCATATTACGATATATTATATGATGTTTTCAATGATACACTCCATATTACGTAATATTATAAGGTATTTTCAATTATACACTGCATATTACGTTATATTATAAGGTATTTTCATTGATACACTACAAATTACCATATATTATAAGGTATTTTCAATAATACACTGCATAATACGTTATATCATAAGGTATTTTCAATGATACACTGCATATTACGTTATATTATAAGGTATTTTCAATGATAAACTACTATATATTATAAGGTATTTTCAATGATAAGCTACTATATCTTATAAGGTATTTTCAATGATACACTGCATATTACGTTATATTATAATGTATTTTCATTGATACACTACAAATTACCATATATTATAAGGTATTTTCAATGATACACTGCATAATACGTTATATCATAAGGTATTTTCAATGATACACTGCATATTACGTTATATTATAAGGTATTTTCAATGATAAACTACTATATATTATAAGGTATTTTCAATGATAAGCTACTATATCTTATAAGGTATTTTCAATGATACACTGCATATTACGTTATATTATATGATGTTTTCAATGATACACTCCATATTTCGTAATATTATAAGGTATTTTCAATGATACACTGCATATTACGTTATATTATAAGGTATTTTCATTGATACACTACAAATTACCATATATTATAAGGTATTTTCAATGATACACTGCATAATACGTTATATCATAAGTTATTTTCAATGATACACTGCATATTACGTTATATTATAAGGTATTTTCAATGATAAACTATTATATATTATAAGGTATTTTCAATGATAAGCTACTATATCTTATAAGGTATTTTCAATGATACACTGCATATTACGTTATATTATAAGGTATTTTCAATGATACACTGCATATAACGTTATATTATAAGGTATTTTCAATGATACACTGCATATTACGTTATATTATATGATATTTTCAATGATACACTCCATATTACGTAATATTATAAGGTATTTTCAATGATACACTGCATATTACGTTATATTATAAGGTATTTTCATTGATACACTACAAATTACCATATATTATAAGGTATTTTCAATGATACACTGCATAATACGTTATATCATAAGGTATTTTCAATGATACACTGCC
Source organism: Lasioglossum lativentre (assembly GCA_916610255.1). Lineage (NCBI taxonomy): Eukaryota > Metazoa > Arthropoda > Insecta > Hymenoptera > Halictidae > Lasioglossum > Lasioglossum lativentre. The sequence continues at coordinate 64,307 of CAKAJI010000177.1, read as the reverse complement.
TATTACGTTATATTACAAGGTATTTTCAATGATAAACTACTATATATTATAAGGTATTTTCAATGATAAGCTACTATATCTTATAAGGTATTTTCAATGATACACTGCATATTACGTTATATTATAAGGTATTTTCAATGATACACTGCATATTACGTTATATTATAAGGTATTTTCAATGATACACTGTATATTACGTTATATTATAAGGTATTTTCAATGATAAACTGCATATTACGTTATATTATAAGGTATTTTCAATGATACACTGCATATTACGTTATATTATAAGGTATTTTCAATGATACACTGTATATTACGTTATATTATAAGGTATTTTCAATGATAAACTGCATATTACGTTATATTATAAGGTATTTTCAATGATACACTGCATATTACGTTATATTATAAGGTATTTTCAATGATAAACTACTAAATATTATAAGGTATTTTCAATGATACACTGCATATTACGTTATATTATAAGGTATTTTCAATGATACACTGCATATAACGTTATATTATAAGTTATTTTCAATGATACACTGCATATTACGATATATTATATGGTGTTTTCAATGATACACTCCATATTACGTAATATTATAAGGTATTTTCAATGATACACTGCATATTACGTTATATTATAAGGTATTTTCAATTGTAAACTACTATATATCATAAGGTATTTTCAATGATACACTGCATATTACGTTATATTATAAGGTATTTTCAATGATACACTGCATATAACGTTATATTATAAGGTATTTTCAATGATTCACTGCATATTACGTTATATTATAAGGTATTTTCAATGATACACTGCATATTACGTTATATTATAAGGTATTTTCAATGATAAACTACTAAATATTATAAGGTATTTTCAATGATACACTGCATATTACGTTATATTATAAGGTATTTTCAATGATACACTGCATATTACGTTATATTATAAGGTATTTTCAATGATACATTGCATATTACGATATATTATATGGTGTTTTCAATGATACACTCCATATTACGTAATATTATAAGATATTTTCAATGATACACTGCATATTACGTTATATTATAAGGTATTTTCAATGATAAACTACGATATATTAGAAGGTATTTTCAATGATACACTGCATATTACGTTATATTATAAGGTATTTTCAATGATACACTGCATATAACGTTATATTATAAGGTATTTTCAATGATACACTGCATATTACGATATATTATATGATGTTTTCAATGATACACTCCATATTACGTAATATTATAAGGTATTTTCAATTATACACTGCATATTACGTTATATTATAAGGTATTTTCATTGATACACTACAAATTACCATATATTATAAGGTATTTTCAATAATACACTGCATAATACGTTATATCATAAGGTATTTTCAATGATACACTGCATATTACGTTATATTATAAGGTATTTTCAATGATAAACTACTATATATTATAAGGTATTTTCAATGATAAGCTACTATATCTTATAAGGTATTTTCAATGATACACTGCATATTACGTTATATTATAATGTATTTTCATTGATACACTACAAATTACCATATATTATAAGGTATTTTCAATGATACACTGCATAATACGTTATATCATAAGGTATTTTCAATGATACACTGCATATTACGTTATATTATAAGGTATTTTCAATGATAAACTACTATATATTATAAGGTATTTTCAATGATAAGCTACTATATATTATAAGGTATTTTCAATGATACACTGCATATTACGTTATATTATATGATGTTTTCAATGATACACTCCATATTACGTAATATTATAAGGTATTTTCAATGATACACTGCATATTACGTTATATTATAAGGTATTTTCATTGATACACTACAAATTACCATATATTATAAGGTATTTTCAATGATACACTGCATAATACGTTATATCATAAGTTATTTTCAATGATACACTGCATATTACGTTATATTATAAGGTATTTTCAATGATAAACTACTATATATTATAAGGTATTTTCAATGATACACTGCATATTACGTTATATTCTAAGGTATTTTCAATGATACACTGCATATTACGATATATTATATGGTATTTTCAATGATACACTGCATATTACGTTATATCATAAGGTATTTTCATTGATACACTACAAATTACGATATATTATAAGGTATTTTCAATGATAAACTACTATATATTATAAGGTATTTTCAATGATAAACTACTATATATTATAAGGTATTTTCAATGATACACTGCATATTACGTTATACTATAAGGTATTTTCAATGATACACTACATATTACGATATATTATATGGTATTTTCAATGATACACTGTATATTATGATATATTATAAGGTATTTCCAATGATACACTGCATATTACGTTATATCATAATGTATTTTCAATGATTCACTGCATATTATGTTATATTATAAGGTATTTTCAATGATACACTGCATATTACGTTATATTATAAGGTATTTTCAATGATAAACTACGATATATTAGAAGGTATTTTCAATGATACACTGCATATTACGTTATATTATAAGGTATTTTCAATGATACACTGCATATAACGTTATATTATAAGGTATTTTCAATGATACACTGCATATTACGATATATTATATGATGTTTTCAATGATACACTCCATATTACGTAATATTATAAGGTATTTTCAATTATACACTGCATATTACGTTATATTATAAGGTATTTTCATTGATACACTACAAATTACCATATATTATAAGGTATTTTCAATAATACACTGCATAATACGTTATATCATAAGGTATTTTCAATGATACACTGCATATTACGTTATATTATAAGGTATTTTCAATGATAAACTACTATATATTATAAGGTATTTTCAATGATAAGCTACTATATCTTATAAGGTATTTTCAATGATACACTGCATATTACGTTATATTATAATGTATTTTCATTGATACACTACAAATTACCATATATTATAAGGTATTTTCAATGATACACTGCATAATACGTTATATCATAAGGTATTTTCAATGATACACTGCATATTACGTTATATTATAAGGTATTTTCAATGATAAACTACTATATATTATAAGGTATTTTCAATGATAAGCTACTATATCTTATAAGGTATTTTCAATGATACACTGCATATTACGTTATATTATATGATGTTTTCAATGATACACTCCATATTTCGTAATATTATAAGGTATTTTCAATGATACACTGCATATTACGTTATATTAAAAGGTATTTTCATTGATACACTACAAATTACCATATATTATAAGGTATTTTCAATGATACACTGCATAATACGTTATATCATAAGTTATTTTCAATGATACACTGCATATTACGTTATATTATAAGGTATTTTCAATGATACACTACATATTACCATATATTATAAGGTATTTTCAATGATACACTGCATATTACGTGATATTATAAGGTGTTTTCAATGTTACACTGCATACAACGTTATATTATAAGGTATTTTCAATGATAAACTACTAAATATTATAAGGTATTTTCAATGATACACTGCATATTACGTTATATTATAAGGTATTTTCAATGATACACTGCATATAACGTTATATTATAAGGTATTTTCAATGATACATTGCATATTACGATATATTATATGGTGTTTTCAATGATACACTCCATATTACGTAATATTATAAGATATTTTCAATGATACACTGCATATTACGTTATATTATAAGGTATTTTCAATGATAAACTACGATATATTAGAAGGTATTTTCAATGATACACTGCATATTACGTTATATTATAAGGTATTTTCAATGATACACTGCATATAACGTTATATTATAAGGTATTTTCAATGATACACTGCATATTACGATATATTATATGATGTTTTCAATGATACACTCCATATTACGTAATATTATAAGGTATTTTCAATTATACACTGCATATTACGTTATATTATAAGGTATTTTCATTGATACACTACAAATTACCATATATTATAAGGTATTTTCAATAATACACTGCATAATACGTTATATCATAAGGTATTTTCAATGATACACTGCATATTACGTTATATTATAAGGTATTTTCAATGATAAACTACTATATATTATAAGGTATTTTCAATGATAAGCTACTATATCTTATAAGGTATTTTCAATGATACACTGCATATTACGTTATATTATAATGTATTTTCATTGATACACTACAAATTACCATATATTATAAGGTATTTTCAATGATACACTGCATAATACGTTATATCATAAGGTATTTTCAATGATACACTGCATATTACGTTATATTATAAGGTATTTTCAATGATAAACTACTATATATTATAAGGTATTTTCAATGATAAGCTACTATATCTTATAAGGTATTTTCAATGATACACTGCATATTACGTTATATTATATGATGTTTTCAATGATACACTCCATATTACGTAATATTATAAGGTATTTTCAATGATACACTGCATATTACGTTATATTATAAGGTATTTTCATTGATACACTACAAATTACCATATATTATAAGGTATTTTCAATGATACACTGCATAATACGTTATATCATAAGTTATTTTCAATGATACACTGCATATTACGTTATATTATAAGGTATTTTCAATGATAAACTACTATATATTATAAGGTATTTTCAATGATACACTGCATATTACGTTATATTCTAAGGTATTTTCAATGATACACTGCATATTACGATATATTATATGGTATTTTCAATGATACACTGCATATTACGTTATATCATAAGGTATTTTCATTGATACACTACAAATTACGATATATTATAAGGTATTTTCAATGATAAACTACTATATATTATAAGGTATTTTCAATGATAAACTACTATATATTATAAGGTATTTTCAATGATACACTGCATATTACGTTATACTATAAGGTATTTTCAATGATACACTACATATTACGATATATTATATGGTATTTTCAATGATACACTGTATATTATGATATATTATAAGGTATTTCCAATGATACACTGCATATTACGTTATATCATAATGTATTTTCAATGATTCACTGCATATTATGTTATATTATAAGGTATTTTCAATGATACACTGCATATTACGTTATATTATAAGGTATTTTCAATGATAAACTACGATATATTAGAAGGTATTTTCAATGATACACTGCATATTACGTTATATTATAAGGTATTTTCAATGATACACTGCATATAACGTTATATTATAAGGTATTTTCAATGATACACTGCATATTACGATATATTATATGATGTTTTCAATGATACACTCCATATTACGTAATATTATAAGGTATTTTCAATTATACACTGCATATTACGTTATATTATAAGGTATTTTCATTGATACACTACAAATTACCATATATTATAAGGTATTTTCAATAATACACTGCATAATACGTTATATCATAAGGTATTTTCAATGATACACTGCATATTACGTTATATTATAAGGTATTTTCAATGATAAACTACTATATATTATAAGGTATTTTCAATGATAAGCTACTATATCTTATAAGGTATTTTCAATGATACACTGCATATTACGTTATATTATAATGTATTTTCATTGATACACTACAAATTACCATATATTATAAGGTATTTTCAATGATACACTGCATAATACGTTATATCATAAGGTATTTTCAATGATACACTGCATATTACGTTATATTATAAGGTATTTTCAATGATAAACTACTATATATTATAAGGTATTTTCAATGATAAGCTACTATATCTTATAAGGTATTTTCAATGATACACTGCATATTACGTTATATTATATGATGTTTTCAATGATACACTCCATATTTCGTAATATTATAAGGTATTTTCAATGATACACTGCATATTACGTTATATTATAAGGTATTTTCATTGATACACTACAAATTACCATATATTATAAGGTATTTTCAATGATACACTGCATAATACGTTATATCATAAGTTATTTTCAATGATACACTGCATATTACGTTATATTATAAGGTATTTTCAATGATAAACTATTATATATTATAAGGTATTTTCAATGATAAGCTACTATATCTTATAAGGTATTTTCAATGATACACTGCATATTACGTTATATTATAAGGTATTTTCAATGATACACTGCATATAACGTTATATTATAAGGTATTTTCAATGATACACTGCATATTACGTTATATTATATGATATTTTCAATGATACACTCCATATTACGTTATATTATAAGGTATTTTCAATGATACACTGCATATTACGTTATATTATAAGGTATTTTCATTGATACACTACAAATTACCATATATTATAAGGTATTTTCAATGATACACTGCATAATACGTTATATCATAAGGTATTTTCAATGATACACTGCCTATTACGTTATATTACAAGGTATTTTCAATGATAAACTACTATATATTATAAGGTATTTTCAATGATAAGCTACTATATCTTATAAGGTATTTTCAATGATACACTGCATATTACGTTATATTATAAGGTATTTTCAATGATACACTGCATATTACGTTATATTATAAGGTATTTTCAATGATACACTGTATATTACGTTATATTATAAGGTATTTTCAATGATAAACTGCATATTACGTTATATTATAAGGTATTTTCAATGATAAACTGCATATTACGTTATATTATAAGGTATTTTCAAAGATACACTGCATATTACGTTATATTATAAGGTATTTTCAATGATACACTGCATATTACGTTATATTATAAGGTATTTTCAATGATAAACTACTAAATATTATAAGGTATTTTCAATGATACACTGCATATTACGTTATATTATAAGGTATTTTCAATGATACACTGCATATAACGTTATATTATAAGTTATTTTCAATGATACACTGCATATTACGATATATTATATGGTGTTTTCAATGATACACTCCATATTACGTAATATTATAAGGTATTTTCAATGATACACTGCATATTACGTTATATTATAAGGTATTTTCAATTGTAAACTACTATATATCATAAGGTATTTTCAATGATACACTGCATATTACGTTATATTATAAGGTATTTTCAATGATACACTGCATATAACGTTATATTATAAGGTATTTTCAATGATTCACTGCATATTACGTTATATTATAAGGTATTTTCAATGATACACTGCATATTACGTTATATTATAAGGTATTTTCAATGATAAACTACTAAATATTATAAGGTATTTTCAATGATACACTGCATATTACGTTATATTATAAGGTATTTTCAATGATACACTGCATATAACGTTATATTATAAGGTATTTTCAATGATACATTGCATATTACGATATATTATATGGTGTTTTCAATGATACACTCCATATTACGTAATATTATAAGATATTTTCAATGATACACTGCATATTACGTTATATTATAAGGTATTTTCAATTGTAAACTACTATATATCATAAGGTATTTTCAATGATACACTGCAGATTACGTTATATTATAAGGTGTTTTCAATGATACACTGCATATTACGTTATATTATAAGGTATTTTCAATGATACACTGCATATTACGTTATATTATAAGGTATTTTCAATGATAAACTACTAAATATTATAAGGTATTTTCAATGATACACTGCATATAACGTTATATTATAAGGTATTTTCAATGATACACTGCATATTACGATATATTATATGGTGTTTTCAATGATACACTCCATATTACGTAATATTATAAGGTATTTTCAATGATACACTGCATATTACGTTATATTATAAGGTATTTTCAATTGTAAACTACTATATATCATAAGGTATTTTCAATGATACACTGCATATTACGTTATATTATAAGGTATTTTCAATGATACACTGCATATAACGTTATATTATAAGGTATTTTCAATGATTCACTGCATATTACGTTATATTATAAGGTATTTTCAATGATACACTGCATATTACGTTATATTATAAGGTATTTTCAATGATAAACTACTAAATATTATAAGGTATTTTCAATGATACACTGCATATTACGTTATATTATAAGGTATTTTCAATGATACACTGCATATAACGTTATATTATAAGGTATTTTCAATGATACATTGCATATTACGATATATTATATGGTGTTTTCAATGATACACTCCATATTACGTAATATTATAAGGTATTTTCAATGATACACTGCATATTACGTTATATTATAAGGTATTTTCAATTGTAAACTACTATATATCATAAGGTATTTTCAATGATACACTGCAGATTACGTTATATTATAAAGTGTTTTCAATGATACACTGCATATTACGTTATATTATAAGGTATTTTCAATGATACACTGCATATTACGTTATATTATAAGGTATTTTCATTGATACACTACAAATTACCATATATTATAAGGTATTTTCAAAGATACACTGCATATTACGTTATATTATAAGGTATTTTCAAAGATACACTGCATATTACGTTATATTATAAGGTATTTTCAATGATACACTGCATATTACGTTATATTATAAGGTATTTTCAATGATAAACTACTAAATATTATAAGGTATTTTCAATGATACACTGCATATTACGTTATATTATAAGGTATTTTCAATGATACACTGCATATAACGTTATATTATAAGGTATTTTCAATGATACACTGCATAATACGTTATATCATAAGGTATTTTCAATGATACACTGCCTATTACGTTATATTACAAGGTATTTTCAATGATAAACTACTATATATTATAAGGTATTTTCAATGATAAGCTACTATATCTTATAAGGTATTTTCAATGATACACTGCATATTACGTTATATTATAAGGTATTTTCAATGATACACTGCATATTACGTTATATTATAAGGTATTTTCAATGATACACTGTATATTACGTTATATTATAAGGTATTTTCAATGATAAACTGCATATTACGTTATATTATAAGGTATTTTCAATGATAAACTGCATATTACGTTATATTATAAGGTATTTTCAAAGATACACTGCATATTACGTTATATTATAAGGTATTTTCAATGATACACTGCATATTACGTTATATTATAAGGTATTTTCAATGATAAACTACTAAATATTATAAGGTATTTTCAATGATACACTGCATATTACGTTATATTATAAGGTATTTTCAATGATACACTGCATATAACGTTATATTATAAGGTATTTTCAATGATACACTGCATATTACGATATATTATATGGTGTTTTCAATGATACACTCCATATTACGTAATATTATAAGGTATTTTCAATGATACACTTCATATTACGTTATATTATAAGGTATTTTCAATTGTAAACTACTATATATCATAAGGTATTTTCAATGATACACTGCATATTACGTTATATTATAAGGTATTTTCAATGATACACTGCATATAACGTTATATTATAAGGTATTTTCAATGATTCACTGCATATTACGTTATATTATAAGGTATTTTCAATGATACACTGCATATTACGTTATATTATAAGGTATTTTCAATGATACACTGCATATAACGTTATATTATAAGGTATTTTCAATGATACACTGCATATTACGATATATTATATGATGTTTTCAATGATACACTCCATATTACGTAATATTATAAGGTATTTTCAATTATACACTGCATATTACGTTATATTATAAGGTATTTTCATTGATACACTACAAATTACCATATATTATAAGGTATTTTCAATAATACACTGCATAATACGTTATATCATAAGGTATTTTCAATGATACACTGCATATTACGTTATATTATAAGGTATTTTCAATGATAAACTACTATATATTATAAGGTATTATCAATGATAAGCTACTATATCTTATAAGGTATTTTCAATGATACACTGCATATTACGTTATATTATAATGTATTTTCATTGATACACTACAAATTACCATATATTATAAGGTATTTTCAATGATACACTGCATAATACGTTATATCATAAGGTATTTTCAATGATACACTGCATATTACGTTATATTATAAGGTATTTTCAATGATAAACTACTATATATTATAAGGTATTTTCAATGATAAGCTACTATATCTTATAAGGTATTTTCAATGATACACTGCATATTACGTTATATTATATGATGTTTTCAATGATACACTCCATATTTCGTAATATTATAAGGTATTTTCAATGATACACTGCATATTACGTTATATTATAAGGTATTTTCATTGATACACTACAAATTACCATATATTATAAGGTATTTTCAATGATACACTGCATAATACGTTATATCATAAGTTATTTTCAATGATACACTGCATATTACGTTATATTATAAGGTATTTTCAATGATAAACTATTATATATTATAAGGTATTTTCAATGATAAGCTACTATATCTTATAAGGTATTTTCAATGATACACTGCATATTACGTTATATTATAAGGTATTTTCAATGATACACTGCATATAACGTTATATTATAAGGTATTTTCAATGATACACTGCATATTACGTTATATTATATGATATTTTCAATGATACACTCCATATTACGTAATATTATAAGGTATTTTCAATGATACACTGCATATTACGTTATATTATAAGGTATTTTCATTGATACACTACAAATTACCATATATTATAAGGTATTTTCAATGATACACTGCATAATACGTTATATCATAAGGTATTTTCAATGATACACTGCCTATTACGTTATATTACAAGGTATTTTCAATGATACACTGCATATAACGTTATATTATAAGGTATTTTCAATGATTCACTGCATATTACGTTATATTATAAGGTATTTTCAATGATACACTGCATATTACGTTATATTATAAGGTATTTTCAATGATAAACTTCTAAATATTATAAGGTATTTTCAATGATACACTGCATATTACGTTATATTATAAGGTATTTTCAATGATACACTGCATATAACGTTATATTATAAGGTATTTTCAATGATACATTGCATATTACGATATATTATATGGTGTTTTCAATGATACACTCCATATTACGTAATATTATAAGGTATTTTCAATGATACACTGCATATTACGTTATATTATAAGGTATTTTCAATTGTAAACTACTATATATCATAAGGTATTTTCAATGATACACTGCAGATTACGTTATATTATAAGGTGTTTTCAATGATACACTGCATATTACGTTATATTATAAGGTATTTTCAATGATACACTGCATATTACGTTATATTATAAGGTATTTTCAATGATAAACTACTAAATATTATAAGGTATTTTCAATGATACACTGCATATAACGTTATATTATAAGGTATTTTCAATGATACACTGCATATTACGATATATTATATGGTGTTTTCAATGATACACTCCATATTACGTAATATTATAAGGTATTTTCAATGATACACTGCATATTACGTTATATTATAAGGTATTTTCAATTGTAAACTACTATATATCATAAGGTATTTTCAATGATACACTGCATATTACGTTATATTATAAGGTATTTTCAATGATACACTGCATATAACGTTATATTATAAGGTATTTTCAATGATTCACTGCATATTACGTTATATTATAAGGTATTTTCAATGATACACTGCATATTACGTTATATTATAAGGTATTTTCAATGATAAACTACTAAATATTATAAGGTATTTTCAATGATACACTGCATATTACGTTATATTATAAGGTATTTTCAATGATACACTGCATATAACGTTATATTATAAGGTATTTTCAATGATACATTGCATATTACGATATATTATATGGTGTTTTCAATGATACACTCCATATTACGTAATATTATAAGGTATTTTCAATGATACACTGCATATTACGTTATATTATAAGGTATTTTCAATTGTAAACTACTATATATCATAAGGTATTTTCAATGATACACTGCAGATTACGTTATATTATAAAGTGTTTTCAATAATACACTGCATATTACGTTATATTATAAGGTATTTTCAATGATACACTGCATATTACGTTATATTATAAGGTATTTTCATTGATACACTACAAATTACCATATATTATAAGGTATTTTCAAAGATACACTGCATATTACGTTATATTATAAGGTATTTTCAAAGATACACTGCATATTACGTTATATTATAAGGTATTTTCAATGATACACTGCATATTACGTTATATTATAAGGTATTTTCAATGATAAACTACTAAATATTATAAGGTATTTTCAATGATACACTGCATATAACGTTATATTATAAGGTATTTTCAATGATACACTGCATATTACGATATATTATATGGTGTTTTCAATGATACACTCCATATTACGTAATATTCTAAGGTATTTTCAATGATATACTGCATATTACGATATATTATATGGTATTTTCAATGATACACTGCATATTACGTTATATCATAAGGTATTTTCATTGATACACTACAAATTACGATATATTATAAGGTATTTTCAATGATAAACTACTATATATTATAAGGTATTTTCAATGATAAACTACTATATATTATAAGGTATTTTCAATGATACACTGCATATTACGTTATACTATAAGGTATTTTCAATGATACACTGCATATTACGATATATTATATGGTATTTTCAATGATACACTGTATATTATGATATATTATAAGGTATTTTCAATGATACACTACATATTACCATATATTATAAGGTATTTTCAATGATACACTGCATATTACGTTATATCATAAGGTATATTCAATGATACTCTGCATAATACGTTATATTATATGGTATTTTCAATGGTAAACTACTACATATTACAAGGTATTTTCAATGATACACTGCATATTACGTTATATTATAAGCTATTTTCAAAGACACACTGCATATTACGTTATATTATAAGGTATTTTCAATGATATACTGCATATTACGATATATTATATGGTATTTTCAATGATACACTGCATATTACGATATATTATAAGGTATTTTCAATGATAAACTACTATATATTATAAGGTATTTTCAAGGGTACACTGCATATTACGTTATATTATAAGGTATTTTCATTGATACACTACAAATTACCATATATTATAAGGTATTTTCAATGATACACTGCATAATACGTTATATCATAAGGTATTTTCAATGATACACTGCATATTACGTTATATTATAAGGTGTTTTCAATGATAAACTGCATATTATGGTATAATATAAGGTATTTTCATTGATACACTACAAATTACCATATATTATAAGGTATTTTCAATGATACACTGCATAATACGTTATATCATAAGGTATTTTCAATGATACACTGCATATTACGTTATATTATAAGGTATTTTCAATGATACACTACAAATTACCATATATTATAAGGTATTTTCAATGATACACTGCATATTACGTGATATTATAAGGTGTTTTCAATGTTACACTGCATACAACGTTATATTATAAGGTATTTTCAATGATAAACTACTAAATATTATAAGGTATTTTCAATGATACACTGCATATTACGTTATATTATAAGGTATTTTCAATGATACACTGCATATTACGTTATATTATAAGGTATTTTCATTGATACACTACAAATTACCATATATTATAAGGTATTTTCAAAGATACACTGCATATTACGTTATATTATAAGGTATTTTCAATGATTCACTGCATATTACGTTATATTATAAGGTATTTTCAATGATACACTGCATATTACCATATATTATAAGGTATTTTCAATGATAAACTGCATATTATGATATATTATAAGGTATTTTCAATGATACACTGCATATTACGTTATATTATAAGGTATTTTCAATGATACACTGCATAATACGTTATATCATAAGGTATTTTCAATGATACACTGCATAATACGTTATATCATAAGGTATTTTCAATGACACACTGTATATTACGTTATATTATAAGGTATTTTCAATGATACACTGCATATTACGTTATATTCTAAGGTATTTTCAATGATATACTGCATATTACGATATATTATATGGTATTTTCAATGATACACTGCATATTACGTTATATCATAAGGTATTTTCATTGATACACTACAAATTACGATATATTATAAGGTATTTTCAATGATAAACTACTATATATTATAAGGTATTTTCAATGATAAACTACTATATATTATAAGGTATTTTCAATGATACACTGCATATTACGTTATACTATAAGGTATTTTCAATGATACACTGCATATTACGATATATTATATGGTATTTTCAATGATACACTGTATATTATGATATATTATAAGGTATTTTCAATGATACACTGCATATTACGTTATATTATAAGGCATTTTCATTGATACACTACAAATTACCATATATTGTAAGGTATTTTCAATGATAAACTGCATTTTACGTTATATTATAAGGTATTTTCAATGATACACTGCATATTACGTTATATTATAAGGTATTTTCATTGATACACTACAAATTACCATATATTATAAGGTATTTTCAATGATACACTGCATATTACGTTATATCATAAGGTATATTCAATGATACTCTGCATAATACGTTATATTATATGGTATTTTCAATGGTAAACTACTACATATTACAAGGTATTTTCAATGATACACTGCATATTACGTTATATTATAAGCTATTTTCAAAGACACACTGCATATTACGTTATATTATAAGGTATTTTCAATGATATACTGCATATTACGATATATTATATGGTATTTTCAATGATACACTGCATATTACGATATATTATAAGGTATTTTCAATGATAAACTACTATATATTATAAGGTATTTTCAAGGGTACACTGCATATTACGTTATATTATAAGGTATTTTCATTGATACACTACAAATTACCATATATTATAAGGTATTTTCAATGATACACTGCATAATACGTTATATCATAAGGTATTTTCAATGATACACTGCATATTACGTTATATTATAAGGTGTTTTCAATGATAAACTGCATATTATGGTATAATATAAGGTATTTTCATTGATACACTACAAATTACCATATATTATAAGGTATTTTCAATGATACACTGCATAATACGTTATATCATAAGGTATTTTCAATGATACACTGCATATTACGTTATATTATAAGGTATTTTCAATGATACACTACATATTACCATATATTATAAGGTATTTTCAATGATACACTGCATATTACGTGATATTATAAGGTGTTTTCAATGTTACACTGCATACAACGTTATATTATAAGGTATTTTCAATGATAAACTACTAAATATTATAAGGTATTTTCAATGATACACTGCATATTACGTTATATTATAAGGTATTTTCAATGATACACTGCATATAACGTTATATTATAAGGTATTTTCAATGATACACTGCATATTACGATATATTATATGGTGTTTTCAATGATACACTCAATATTACGTAATATTATAAGGTATTATCAATGATACACTGAATATTACGTTATATTATAAGGTATTTTCAATTGTAAACTACTATATATCATAAGGTATTTTCAATGATACACTGCATATTACGTTATATTATAAGGTATTTTCAATGACACACTGCATATTACGTTATATTATAAGGTATTTGCAATGATACACTGCATATTACGTTATATCATAAGGTATTTTCATTGATACACTACAAATTACGATATATTATAAGGTATTTTCAATGATATACTGCATATTACGATATATTATAAGGTATTTTCAATGATAAACTACTATATATTACAAGGTATTTTCAATGATACACTGCATATTACGTTATATTATAAGGTATTTTCAATGATACACTACATATTACCATATATTATAAGGTATTTTCAATGATACACTGCATATTACGTGATATTATAAGGTGTTTTCAATGTTACACTGCATACAACGTTATATTATAAGGTATTTTCAATGATAAACTACTAAATATTATAAGGTATTTTCAATGATACACTGCATATTACGTTATATTATAAGGTATTTTCAATGATACACTGCATATAACGTTATATTATAAGGTATTTTCAATGATACACTGCATATTACGATATATTATATGGTGTTTTCAATGATACACTCAATATTACGTAATATTATAAGGTATTATCAATGATACACTGAATATTACGTTATATTATAAGGTATTTTCAATTGTAAACTACTATATATCATAAGGTATTTTCAATGATACACTGCATATTACGTTATATTATAAGGTATTTTCAATGACACACTGCATATTACGTTATATTATAAGGTATTTGCAATGATACACTGCATATTACGTTATATCATAAGGTATTTTCATTGATACACTACAAATTACGATATATTATAAGGTATTTTCAATGATATACTGCATATTACGATATATTATAAGGTATTTTCAATGATAAACTACTATATATTACAAGGTATTTTCAATGATACACTGCATATTACGTTATATTATAAGGTATTTTCAATTGTAAACTACTATATATCATAAGGTATTTTCAATGATACACTGCATATTACGTTATATTGTAAGGTATTTTCAATGATACACTGCATATTACGTTATAGTATAAGGTATTTTCAATGATACACTGCATATTACGTTATATTATAAGGTATTTTCAATGATACACTTCAAATTACGATATATTATAAGGTATTTTCAATGATACACTGCATATTACGTTATATTATAAGGCATTTTCATTGATTCACTACAAATTACCATATATTATAAGGTATTTCCAATGATACACTGCATTTTACGTTATATTATAAGGTATTTTCAATGATACACTGCATATTACGTTATATTATAAGGTATTTTCATTGATACACTACAAATTACCATATATTATAAGGTATTTTCAATGATACACTGCATATTACGTTATATCATAAGGTATATTCAATGATACTCTGCATATTACGTTATATTATAAGGTATTTTCAATGGTAAACTACTATATATTACAAGGTATTTTCAATGATACACTGCATATTACGTTATATTATAAGCTATTTTCAATGATACACTGCATATTACGTTATATTATAAGGTATTTTCATTGATGCACTACAAATTACCATATATTATAAGGTATTTTCAATGATACACTGCATAATACGTTATATCATAAGGTATTTTCAATGATACACTGCATATTACATTATATTATAAGGTATTTTCAATTGTAAACTACTATATATCATAAGGTATTTTCAATTGTAAACTACTATATATCATAAGGTATTTTCAATGATACACTGCATATTACGTTATATTATAAGGTATTTTCAATGACACACTGCATATTACGTTATATTATAAGGTATTTTCTATGATATACTGTATATTACGATATATTATATGGTATTTTCAATGATACACTGCATATTACGTGATATTATAAGGTGTTTTCAATGTTACACTGCATACTACGTTATATTATAAGGTATTTTCAATGATACACTGTATATTACGTTATATTATAAGGTATTTTCATTGATACACTACAAATTACCATAGATTATAAGGTATTTTCAATGATACACTGCATAATACGTTATATCATAAGGTATTTTCAATGATACACTGCATATTACGTTATATTATAAGGTGTTTTCAATGATAAACTGCATATTATGGTATATTATAAGGTATTTTCATTGATACACTACAAATTACCATATATTATATGGTATTTTCAATGATACACTGCATAATACGTTATATCATAAGGTATTTTCAATGATACACTGCATATTACATTATATTATAAGGTATTTTCAATGATACACTACATATTACCATATATTATAAGGTATTTTCAATGATACACTGCATATTACGTGATATTATAAGGTGTTTTCAATGTTACACTGCATACTTCGTTATATTATAAGGTATTTTCAATGATAAACTACTAAATATTATAAGGTATTTTCAATGATACACTGCATATTACGTTATATTATAAGGTATTTTCAATGATACACTGCATATAACGTTATATTATAAGGTATTTTCAATGATACACTGCATATTACGATATATTATATGGTATTTTCAATGATACACTGTATATTATGATATATTATAAGGTATTTTCAATGATACACTGCATATTACGTTATATTATAAGGCATTTTCATTGATACACTACAAATTACCATATATTGTAAGGTATTTTCAATGATAAACTGCATTTTACGTTATATTATAAGGTATTTTCAATGATACACTGCATATTACGTTATATTATAAGGTATTTTCATTGATACACTACAAATTACCATATATTATAAGGTATTTTCAATGATACACTGCATATTACGTTATATCATAAGGTATATTCAATGATACTCTGCATATTACGTTATATTATATGGTATTTTCAATGGTAAACTACTACATATTACAAGGTATTTTCAATGATACACTGCATATTACGTTATATTATAAGCTATTTTCAAAGACACACTGCATATTACGTTATATTATAAGGTATTTTCAATGATATACTGCATATTACGATATATTATATGGTATTTTCAATGATACACTGCATATTACGATATATTATAAGGTATTTTCAATGATAAACTACTATATATTATAAGGTATTTTCAAGGGTACACTGCATATTACGTTATATTATAAGGTATTTTCATTGATACACTACAAATTACCATATATTATAAGGTATTTTCAATGATACACTGCATTATACGTTATATCATAAGGTATTTTCAATGATACACTGCATATTACGTTATATTATAAGGTGTTTTCAATGATAAACTGCATATTATGGTATAATATAAGGTATTTTCATTGATACACTACAAATTACCATATATTATATGGTATTTTCAATGATACACTGCATAATACGTTATATCATAAGGTATTTTCAATGATACACTGCATATTACGTTATATTATAAGGTATTTTCAATGATACACTACATATTACCATATATTATAAGGTATTTTCAATGATACACTGCATATTACGTGATATTATAAGGTGTTTTCAATGTTACACTGCATACAACGTTATATTATAAGGTATTTTCAATGATAAACTACTAAATATTATAAGGTATTTTCAATGATACACTGCATATTACGTTATATTATAAGGTATTTTCAATGATACACTGCATATAACGTTATATTATAAGGTATTTTCAATGATACACTGCATATTACGTTATATTATAAGGCATTTTCATTGATTCACTACAAATTACCATATATTATAAGGTATTTCCAATGATACACTGCATTTTACGTTATATTATAAGGTATTTTCAATGATACACTGCATATTACGTTATATTATAAGGTATTTTCATTGATACACTACAAATTACCATATATTATAAGGTATTTTCAATGATACACTGCATATTACGTTATATCATAAGGTATATTCAATGATACTCTGCATATTACGTTATATTATAAGGTATTTTCAATGGTAAACTACTATATATTACAAGGTATTTTCAATGATACACTGCATATTACGTTATATTATAAGCTATTTTCAATGATACACTGCATATTACGTTATATTATAAGGTATTTTCATTGATGCACTACAAATTACCATATATTATAAGGTATTTTCAATGATACACTGCATAATACGTTATATCATAAGGTATTTTCAATGATACACTGCATATTACATTATATTATAAGGTATTTTCAATTGTAAACTACTATATATCATAAGGTATTTTCAATGATACACTGCATATTACGTTATATTATAAGGTATTTTCAATGACACACTGCATATTACGTTATATTATAAGGTATTTTCTATGATATACTGTATATTACGATATATTATATGGTATTTTCAATGATACACTGCATATTACGTGATATTATAAGGTGTTTTCAATGTTACACTGCATACTACGTTATATTATAAGGTATTTTCAATGATACACTGTATATTACGTTATATTATAAGGTATTTTCATTGATACACTACAAATTACCATAGATTATAAGGTATTTTCAATGATACACTGCATAATACGTTATATCATAAGGTATTTTCAATGATACACTGCATATTACGTTATATTATAAGGTGTTTTCAATGATAAACTGCATATTATGGTATATTATAAGGTATTTTCATTGATACACAACAAATTACCATATATTATATGGTATTTTCAATGATACACTGCATAATACGTTATATCATAAGGTATTTTCAATGATACACTGCATATTACATTATATTATAAGGTATTTTCAATGATACACTACATATTACCATATATTATAAGGTATTTTCAATGATACACTGCATATAACGTTATATTATAAGGTATTTTCAATGATACACTGCATATTACGATATATTATATGGTGTTTTCAATGATACACTCAATATTACGTAATATTATAAGGTATTTTCAATGATACACTGCATATTACGATATATTATATGGTGTTTTCAATGATACACTCAATATTACGTAATATTATAAGGTATTTTCAATGATACACTGAATATTACGTTATATTATAAGGTATTTTCAATTGTAAACTACTATATATCATAAGGTATTTTCAATGATACACTGCATATTACGTTATATTGTAAGGTATTTTCAATGATACACTGCATATTACGTTATAGTATAAGGTATTTTCAATGATACACTGCATATTACGTTATATTATAAGGTATTTTCAATGATACACTTCAAATTACGATATATTATAAGGTATTTTCAATGATACACTGCATATTACGTTATCTTATAAGGCATTTTCATTGATTCACTACAAATTACCATATATTATAAGGTATTTCCAATGATACACTGCATTTTACGTTATATTATAAGGTATTTTCAATGATACACTGCATATTACGTTATATTATAAGGTATTTTCATTGATACACTACAAATTACCATATATTATAAGGTATTTTCAATGATACACTGCATATTACGTTATATCATAAGGTATATTCAATGATACTCTGCATATTACGTTATATTATAAGGTATTTTCAATGGTAAACTACTATATATTACAAGGTATTTTCAATGATACACTGCATATTACGTTATATTATAAGCTATTTTCAATGACACACTGCATATTACGTTATATTATAAGGTATTTTCAATGATATACTGCATATTACGATATATTATATGGTATTTTCAATGATACACTGCATATTACGTTATATCATAAGGTATTTTTATTGATACACTACAAATTACGATATATTATAAGGTATTTTCAATGATAAACTACTATATATTATAAGGTATTTTCATTGATAAACTACTATATATTATAAGGTATTTTCAATGATACACTGCATATTACGTTATATTATAAGGTATTTTCAATGATACACTGCATATTACGTTATATCATAATGTATTTTCAATGATACACTGCATAATACGTTATATTATAAGGTATTTTCAATGATAAACTACTATATATTACAAGGTATTTTCAAGGGTACACTGCATATTACATAATATTATAAGGTATTTTCATTGATACACTACAAATTACCATATATTATAAGGTATTTTCAATGATACACTGCATATTACTTGATATTATAAGGTGTTTTCAATGTTACACTGCGTACTACGTTATATTATAAGGTATTTTCAATGATACACTGTATATTACGTTATATTATAAGGTATATTCAATGATAAACTACTATATATTATAAGGTATTTTCAAGGGTACACTGCCTATTACATAATATTATAAGGTATTTTCATTGATACTCTACAAATTACCATATATTATAAGGTATTTTCAATAATACACTGCATAATAAGTTATATCATAAGGTATTTTGAATGATACACTGCATATTACGTTATATTATAAGGTGTTTTCAATGATACACTGCATATTACGTTATATTATAAGGTATTTTCAATGATAAACTACCATATATTATAAGGTATTTTCAATGATAAGCTACTATATATCATAATGTATTTTCAATGTTACACTGCATACTACGTTATATTATAAGGTATTTTCAATGATACACTGTATATTACGTTATATTATAAGGTATTTTCATTGATACACTACAAATTACCATATATTATAAGGTATTTTCAAAGATACACTGCATAATACGTTATATCATAAGGTATTTTCAATGATACACTGCATATTACATTATATTATAAGGTATTTTCAATTGTAAACTACTATATATCATAAGGTATTTCCAATGATACACTGCATATTACGTTATATTATAAGGTATTTTCAATGACACACTGCATATTACGTTATATTATAAGGTATTTTCTATGATATACTGCATATTACGATATATTATATGGTATTTTCAATGATACACTGCATATTACGTTATATCATAAGGTATTTTCATTGATACACTACAATTTACGATATATTATAAGGTATTTTCATTGATGCACTACAAATTACCATATATTATAAGGTATTTTCAATGATACACTGCATAATACGTTATATCATAAGGTATTTTCAATGATACACTGCATATTACGTTATATTATAAGGTATTTTCATTGATACACTACAAATTACCATATATTATAAGGTATTTTCAATGATACACTGCATATTACGTTATATCATAAGGTATATTCAATGATACTCTGCATATTACGTTATATTATAAGGTATTTTCAATGGTAAACTACTATATATTACAAGGTATTTTCAATGATACACTGCATATTACGTTATATTATAAGCTATTTTCAATGACACACTGCATATTACGTTATATTATAAGGTATTTTCAATGATATACTGCATATTACGATATATTATATGGTATTTTCAATGATACACTGCATATTACGTTATATCATAAGGTATTTTTATTGATACACTACAAATTACGATATATTATAAGGTATTTTCAATGATAAACTACTATATATTATAAGGTATTTTCATTGATAAACTACTATATATTATAAGGTATTTTCAATGATACACTGCATATTACGTTATACTATAAGGTATTTTCAATGATAAACTGCATATTATGGTATATTATAAGGTATTTTCAATGACACACTGCATATTACGTTATATTAATATATAAGGTATTTTCAATGACACACTGCATATTACGTTATATTATAAGGTATTTTCAATGATACACTGCATATTACGATATATTATATGGTATTTTCAATGATACACTGCATATTATGATATATTATAAGGTATTTTCAATGATACACTGCATATTACGTTATATTATAAGGTATTTTCATTGATACACTACAAATTACCATATATTATAAGGTATTTTCAATGATAAACTGCATATTACGTTATATTATAAGGTATTTTCAATTGTAAACTACTATATATCATAAGGTATTTTCAATGATACACTGCATATTACGTTATATTATAAGGTATTTTCAATGATACACTGCATATTACGTTATATCATAATGTATTTTCAATGATACACTGCATAATACGTTATATTATAAGGTATTTTCAATGATAAACTACTATATATTACAAGGTATTTTCAAGGGTACACTGCATATTACATAATATTATAAGGTATTTTCATTGATACACTACAAATTACCATATATTATAAGGTATTTTCAATGATACACTGCATGTTACGTTATATCATAATGTATTTTCAATGATACACTGCATAATACGTTATATTATAAGGTATTTTCAATGATAACCTACTATATATTATAAGGTATTTTCAAGGGTACACTGCATATTACATAATATTATAAGGTATTTTCATTGATACACTACAAATTACCATATATTATGAGGTATTTTCAAGGGTACACTGCATATTACGTTATATTATAAGGTATTTTCATTGATACACTACAAATTAGAATATATTATAAGGTATTTTCAATGATACACTGCATAATACGTTATATCATAAGGTATTTTCAATGATACACTGCATATTACGTTATATTATAAGGTATTTTCAATGATACACTGCATAATACGTTATATCATAAGGTATTTTCAATGATACACTGCATATTACGTTATATTATAAGGTATTTTCAATGATACACTGCATATTACGTTATATTATAAGGTATTTTCAATTGTAAACTACTATATATCATAAGGTATTTTCAATGATACACTGCATATTACGTTATATTGTAAGGTATTTTCAATGATACACTGCATATTACGTTATAGTATAAGGTATTTTCAATGATACACTGCATATTACGTTATATTATAAGGTATTTTCAATGATACACTTCAAATTACGATATATTATAAGGTATTTTCAATGATACACTGCATATTACGTTATATTATAAGGCATTTTCATTGATTCACTACAAATTACCATATATTATAAGGTATTTCCAATGATACACTGCATTTTACGTTATATTATAAGGTATTTTCAATGATAAACTACTATATATTATAAGGTATTTTCAAGGGTACACTGCATATTACGTTATATTATAAGGTATTTTCATTGATACACTACAAATTACCATATATTATAAGGTATTTTCAATGATACACTGCATAATACGTTATATCATAAGGTATTTTCAATGATACACTGCATATTACGTGATATTATAAGGTGTTTTCAATGATAAACTGCATATAATGGTATATTATAAGGTATTTTCAATGATACACTCTATATTACGTTATACTATAAGGTATTTTCATTGATACACTACAAATTACCATATATTATAAGGTATTTTCAATGATACACTGCATATTACGTTATATCATAATGTATTTTCAATGATACACTGCATAATACGTTATATTATAAGGTATTTTCAATGATAAACTACTATATATTATAAGGTATTTTCAAGGGTACACTGCATATTACGTTATATTATAAACTTTTTCAATGGTAAACTACTATATATTATAAGGTATTTTCAAAGATACACTGCATATTACGTTATATTATAAGGTATTTTCAATGATACACTGCATATTACGTTATATTATAAGGTATTTTCAATGATACACTACATATTACGTTATATTATAAGGTATTTTCAATGATAAACTGCATATTATGATATATTATAAGGTATTTTCAATGATGCACTACATATTACGTTATACTATAAGGTATTTTCAATGATAAACTACTATATATTATAAGGTATTTTCAATGATACACTGCATATTACGTGATATTATAAGGTGTTTTCAATGTTACACTGCATACTACGTTATATTATAAGGTATTTTCAATGATACACTGCATATTACGTTATATTATAAGGTATTTTCAATGATACACTGCATATTACGTTATATTAAAAGGTATTTTCAATGATAAACTACTATATATTATAAGGTATTTTCAATGATACACTACATATTACGTTATATTATAAGGTATTTTCAATGATAAACTGCATATTATGATATATTATAAGGTATTTTCAATGATGCACTGCATATTACGTTATATTATAAGGTATTTTCAATGATAAACTGCATATTATGATATATTATAAGGTATTTTCAATGATGCACTGCATATTACGTTATATTATAAGGTATTTTCAATGATAAACTACTATATATTATAAGGTATTTTCAATGATACACTGCATATTACGTGATATTATAAGGTGTTTTCAATGTTACACAGCATACTACGTTATATTATAAGGTATTTTCAATGATAAACTACTATATATTATAAGGTATTTTCAATGATACACTACATATTACGTTATATTATAAGGTATTTTCAATGATACACTGCATATTACGTTATATCATAATGTATTTTCAATGATACACTGCATAATACGTTATATTATAAGGTATTTTCAATGATAAACTACTATATATTATAAGGTATTTTCAAGGGTACACTGCATATTACGTTATATTATAAACTTTTTCAATGGTAAACTACTATATATTATAAGGTATTTTCAAAGATACACTGCATATTACGTTATATTATAAGGTATTTTCAATGATACACTGCATATTACGTTATATTATAAGGTATTTTCAATGATACACTACATATTACGTTATATTATAAGGTATTTTCAATGATAAACTGCATATTATGATATATTATAAGGTATTTTCAATGATGCACTACATATTACGTTATACTATAAGGTATTTTCAATGATAAACTACTATATATTATAAGGTATTTTCAATGATACACTGCATATTACGTGATATTATAAGGTGTTTTCAATGTTACACTGCATACTACGTTATATTATAAGGTATTTTCAATGATACACTGCATATTACGTTATATTATAAGGTATTTTCAATGATACACTACATATTACGTTATATTAAAAGGTATTTTCAATGATAAACTACTATATATTATAAGGTATTTTCAATGATACACTGCATATTACGTTATATTATAAGGTATTTTCAATGATAAACTGCATATTATGATATATTATAAGGTATTTTCAATGATGCACTGCATATTACGTTATATTATAAGGTATTTTCAATGATAAACTGCATATTATGATATATTATAAGGTATTTTCAATGATGCACTGCATATTACGTTATATTATAAGGTATTTTCAATGATAAACTACTATATATTATAAGGTATTTTCAATGATACACTGCATATTACGTGATATTATAAGGTGTTTTCAATGTTACACAGCATACTACGTTATATTATAAGGTATTTTCAATGATAAACTACTATATATTATAAGGTATTTTCAATGATACACTACATATTACGTTATATTATAAGGTATTTTCAATGATAAACTGCATATTATGATATATTATAAGGTATTTTCAATGATGCACTGCATATTACGTTATATTATAAGGTATTTTCAATGATAAACTACTATATATTATAAGGTATTTTCAATGATACACTGCATATAACGTGATATTATAAGGTGTTTTCAATGTTACACTGCATACTACGTTATATTATAAGGTATTTTCAATGATACACTCTATATTACGTTATACTATAAGGTATTTTCATTGATACACTACAAATTACCATATATTATAAGGAACTTTCAATGATACACTGCATATTACGTTATATCATAATGTATTTTCAATGATACACTGCATAATACGTTATATTATAAGGTATTTTCAATGATAAACTACTATATATTATAAGGTATTTTCAAAGATACACTGCATATTACGTTATATTATAAGGTATTTTCAATGATACACTGCATATTACGTTATATTATAAGGTATTTTCAATGATACACTACATATTACGTTATATTATAAGGTATTTTCAATGATAAACTGCATATTATGATATATTATAAGGTATTTTCAATGATGCACTGCATATTACGTTATATTATAAGGTATTTTCAATGATAAACTACTATATATTATAAGGTATTTTCAATGATACACTGCATATTACGTGATATTATAAGGTGTTTTCAATGTTACACTGCATACTACGTTATATTATAAGGTATTTTCAATGATACACTCTATATTACGTTATACTATAAGGTATTTTCATTGATACACTACAAATTACCATATATTATAAGGTATTTTCAATGATACACTGCATATTACGTTATATCATAAGGGAATTTTCAATGATACACTGCATAATACGTTATATTATAAGGTATTTTCAATGATAAACTACTATATATTATAAGGTATTTTCAAGGGTACACTGCATATTACGTTATATTATAAGCTTTTTCAATGGTAAACTACTATATATTATAAGGTATTTTCAAAGATACACTGCATATTACGTTATATTATAAGGTATTTTCAATGATACACTGCATATTACGTTATATTATAAGGTATTTTCAATGATACACTACATATTACGTTATATTATAAGGTATTTTCAATGATAAACTGCATATTATGATATATTATAAGGTATTTTCAATGATGCACTGCATATTACGTTATATTATAAGGTATTTTCAATGATACACTACATATTACGTTATATTATAAGGTATTTTCAATGATAAACTGCATATTATGATATATTATAAGGTATTTTCATTGATGCACTGCATATTACGTTATATTATAAGGTATTTTCAATGATAAACTACTATATATTATAAGGTATTTTCAATGATACACTGCATATTACGTGATATTATAAGGTGTTTTCAGTGTTACACTGCATACTACGTTATATTATAAGGTATTTTCAATGATACACTCTATATTACGTTATACTATAAGGTATTTTCATTGATACACTACAAATTACCATATATTATAAGGTATTTTCAATGATACACTGCATATTACGTTATATCATAATGTATTTTCAATGATACACTGCATAATACGTTATATTATAAGGTATTTTCAATGATAAACTACTATATATTATAAGGTATTTTCAAAGATACACTGCATATTACGTTATATTATAAGGTATTTTCAATGATACACTGCATATTACGTTATATTATAAGGTATTTTCAATGATACACTACATATTACGTTATATTATAAGGTATTTTCAATGATAAACTACTATATATTACAAGGTATTTTCAATGATACACTGCATATTACGTTATATTATAAGGTATTTTCAATGACACACTGCATATTACGTTATATTATAAGGTGTTTTCAATGATACACTGCATATTACGTTATATTATAAGGTATTTTCAAGTGTAAACTACTATATATCATAAGGTATTTTCAATGATACACTGCATATTACGTTATATTATAAGGTATTTTCAATGACACACTGCATATTACGTTATATTATAAGGTATTTGCAATGATACACTGCATATTACGTTATATCATAAGGTATTTTCATTGATACACTACAAATTACGATATATTATAAGGTATTTTCAATGATATACTGCATATTACGATATATTATAAGGTATTTTCAATGATAAACTACTATATATTACAAGGTATTTTCAATGATACACTGCATATTACGTTATATTATAAGGTATTTTCAATGATACACAGCATATTACGTTATATTATAAGGTATTTTCAATGACACACTGCATATTATGTTATATTATAAGGTATATTCAATGATATACTGCATATTACGATATATTATAAGGTATTTTCAATGATAAACTACTATATATTACAAGGTATTTTCAATGATACACTGCATATTACGTTATATTATAAGGTATTTTCAATGACACACTGCATATTACGTTATATTATAAGGTGTTTTCAATGATACACTGCATATTACGTTATATTATAAGGTATTTTCAAGTGTAAACTACTATATATCATAAGGTATTTTCAATGATACACTGCATATTATGATATATTATAAGGTATTTTCAATGACACACTGCATATTACGTTATATTATAAGGTGTTTTCAATGATACACTGCATATTACGTTATATTATAAGGTATTTTCAAGTGTAAACTACTATATATCATAAGGTATTTTCAATGATACACTGCATATTACGTTATATTATAATGTATTTTCAATGACACACTGCATATTACGTTATATTATAAGGTATTTGCAATGATACACTGCATATTACGTTATATCATAAGGTATTTTCATTGATACACTACAAATTACGATATATTATAAGGTATTTTCAATGATATACTGCATATTACGATATATTATAAGTTATTTTCAATGATAAACTACTATATATTACAAGGTATTTTCAATGATACACTGCATATTACGTTATATTATAAGGTATTTTCAATGATACACAGCATATTACGTTATATTATAAGGTATTTTCAATGACACACTGCATATTACGTTATATTATAAGGTATATTCAATGATATACTGCATATTACGATATATTATAAGGTATTTTCAATGATAAACTACTATATATTACAAGGTATTTTCAATGATACACTGCATATTACGTTATATTATAAGGTATTTTCAATGACACACTGCATATTACGTTATATTATAAGGTGTTTTCAATGATACACTGCATATTACGTTATATTATAAGGTATTTTCAAGTGTAAACTACTATATATCATAAGGTATTTTCAATGATACACTGCATATTACGATATATTATAAGGTATTTTCAATGATACACTGCATATTACGTTATATTACAAGGTATTTTCAATGATAAACTACTATATATTATAAGGTATTTTCAATGATACTCTGCATATTACGTGATATTATAAGGTGTTTTCAATGTTACACTGCATACTACGTTATATTATAAGGTATTTTCAATGATACACTGTATATTACGTTATATTATAAGGTATTTTCATTGATACACTACAAATTACCATATATTATAAGGTATTTTCAATGATACACTGCATAATACGTTATATCATAAGGTATTTTCAATGATACACTGCATAATACGTTATATCATAAGGTATTTTCAATGATACACTGCATATTACATTATATTATGAGGTATTTTCAATTGTAAACTACTATATATCATAAGGTATTTTCAATGATACACTGCATATTACGTTATATTATAAGGTATTTTCAATGATACACTGCATATTACGTTATATTATAAGGTATTTTCTATGATATACTGCATATTACGATATATTATATGGTATTTTCAATGATACACTGCATATTACGTTATATCATAAGGTATTTTCATTGATACACTACAAATTACGATATATTATAAGGTATTTTCAATGATACACTGTATATTACGTTATATTATAAGGTATTTTCATTGATACACTACAAATTACCATATATTATAAGGTATTTTCAATGATACACTGCATATTACGTTATATTATAAGGTATTATCATTGAAATTACCATATATTATAAGGTATTTTCAATGATACACTGCATAATACGTTATATCATAAGGTATTTTCAATAATACACTGCATATTACATTATATTATAAGGTATTTTCAATTGTAAACTACTATATATCATAAGGTATTTTCAATGATACACTGCATATTACGTTATATTATAAGGTATTTTCAATGATACACTGCATATTACGTTATATTATAAGGTATTTTCAATGACACACTGCATATTACGTTATATTATAAGGTATTTTCTATGATATACTGCATATTACGATATATTATAT
The DNA here is from genome assembly GCA_916610255.1 of Lasioglossum lativentre. Lineage (NCBI taxonomy): Eukaryota > Metazoa > Arthropoda > Insecta > Hymenoptera > Halictidae > Lasioglossum > Lasioglossum lativentre. The sequence goes on along the minus strand of CAKAJI010000177.1, from coordinate 32,891 downwards.
GGTATTTTCAATGATACACTGCATATTACGTTATATCATAAGGTATTTTCATTGATACACTACAAATTACGATATATTATAAGGTATTTTCAATGATACACTGTATATTACGTTATATTATAAGGTATTTTCATTGATACACTACAAATTACCATATATTATAAGGTATTTTCAATGATACACTGCATATTACGTGATATTATAAGGTATTTTCAATGATAAACTACTATATATTATAAGGTATTTTCAATGATACACTGCATATTACGTGATATTATAAGGTGTTTTCAATGTTACACTGCATACTACGTTATATTATAAGGTATTTTCAATGATACACTCTATATTACGTTATACTATAAGGTATTTTCATTGATACACTACAAATTACCATATATTATAAGGTATTTTCAATGATGCACTGCATATTACGTTATATCATAATGTATTTTCAATGATACACTGCATAATACGTTATATTATAAGGTATTTTCAATGATAAACTATTATATATTATAAGGTATTTTCAAGGGTACACTGCATATTACGTTATATTATAAGGTATTTTCAATGACACACTGCATATTACGTTATATTATAAGGTATTTGCAATGATACACTGCATATTACGTTATATCATAAGGTATTTTCATTGATACACTACAAATTACGATATATTATAAGGTATTTTCAATGATATACTGCATATTACGATATATTATAAGGTATTTTCAATGATAAACTACTATATATTACAAGGTATTTTCAATGATACACTGCATATTACGTTATATTATAAGGTATTTTCAATGATACACTGCTATATTATAAGGTATTTTCAATGACACACTGCATATTACGTTATATTATAAGGTATATTCAATGATATACTGCATATTACGATATATTATAAGGTATTTTCAATGATAAACTACTATATATTACAAGGTATTTTCAATGATACACTGCATATTACGTTATATTATAAGGTATTTTCAATAACACACTGCATATTACGTTATATTATAAGGTGTTTTCAATGATACACTGCATATTACGTTATATTATAAGGTATTTTCAAGTGTAAACTACTATATATCATAAGGTATTTTCAATGATACACTGCATATTATGATATATTATAAGGTATTTTCAATGATACACTGCATATTACGTTATATTACAAGGTATTTTCAATGATAAACTACTATATATTATAAGGTATTTTCAATGATACTCTGGATATTACGTGATATTATAAGGTGTTTTCAATGTTACACTGCATACTACGTTATATTATAAGGTATTTTCAATGATACACTGTATATTACGTTATATTATAAGGTATTTTCATTGATACACTACACATTACCATATATTATAAGGTATTTTCAATGATACACTGCATATTACGTTATATTATAAGGTATTTTCAATGATACACTGCATAATACGTTATATCATAAGGTATTTTCAATGATACACTGCATATTACATTATATTATAAGGTATTTTCAATTGTAAACTACTATATATCATAAGGTATTTTCAATGATACACTGCATATTACGTTATATTATAAGGTATTTTCATTGATACACTACAAATTACCATATATTATAAGGTATTTGCAATGATACACTGCATATTACGTTATATTATAAGGTATTTTCATTGATACACTACAAATTACCATATATTATAAGGTATTTTCAATGATACACTGCATAATACGTTATATCATAAGGTATTTTCAATAATACACTGCATATTACATTATATTATAAGGTATTTTCAATTGTAAACTACTATATATCATAAGGTATTTTCAATGATACACTGCATATTACGTTATATTATAAGGTATTTTCAATGATACACTGCATATTACGTTATATTATAAGGTATTTTCAATGACACACTGCATATTACGTTATATTATAAGGTATTTTCTATGATACACTGCATATTACGATATATTATATGATATTTTCAATGATACACTGCATATTACGTTATATCATAAGGTATTTTCATTGATACACTACAAATTACGATATATTATAAGGTATTTTCAATGATACACTGTATATTACGTTATATTATAAGGTATTTTCATTGATACACTACAAATTACCATATATTATAAGGTATTTTCAATGATACACTGCATATTACGTTATATCATAATGTATTTTCAATGATACACTGCATAATACGTTATATTATAAGGTATTTTCAATGATAAACTACTATATATTATAAGGTATTTTCAAAGATAAACTGCATATTACGTTATATTATAAGGTATTTTCAATGAGACACTGCATATTACGTTATATTATAAGGTATTTTCAATGATACACTACATATTACGTTATATTATAAGGTATTTTCAATGATAAACTACTATATATTATAAGGTATTTTCAAGGGTACACTGCATATTACGTTATATTATAAGCTTTTTCAATGGTAAACTACTATATATTATAAGGTATTTTCAAAGATACACTGCATATTACGTTATATTATAAGGTATTTTCAATGACACACTGCATATTACGTTATATTATAAGGTGTTTTCAATGATACACTGCATATTACGTTATATTATAAGGTATTTTCAAGTGTAAACTACTATATATCATAAGGTATTTTCAATGATACACTGCATATTATGATATATTATAAGGTATTTTCAATGATACACTGCATATTACGTTATATTACAAGGTATTTTCAATGATAAACTACTATATATTATAAGGTATTTTCAATGATACTCTGCATATTACGTGATATTATAAGGTGTTTTCAATGTTACACTGCATACTACGTTATATTATAAGGTATTTTCAATGATACACTGTATATTACGTTATATTATAAGGTATTTTCATTGATACACTACAAATTACCATATATTATAAGGTATTTTCAATGATACACTGCATAATACGTTATATCATAAGGTATTTTCAATGATACACTGCATAATACGTTATATCATAAGGTATTTTCAATGATACACTGCATATTACATTATATTATGAGGTATTTTCAATTGTAAACTACTATATATCATAAGGTATTTTCAATGATACACTGCATATTACGTTATATTATAAGGTATTTTCAATGACACACTGCATATTACGTTATATTATAAGGTATTTTCTATGATATACTGCATATTACGATATATTATATGGTATTTTCAATGATACACTGCATATTACGTTATATCATAAGGTATTTTCATTGATACACTACAAATTACGATATATTATAAGGTATTTTCAATGATACACTGTATATTACGTTATATTATAAGGTATTTTCATTGATACACTACAAATTACCATATATTATAAGGTATTTTCAATGATACACTGCATATTACGTTATATTATAAGGTATTTTCATTGATACACTAGAAATTACCATATATTATAAGGTATTTTCAATGATACACTGCATAATACGTTATATCATAAGGTATTTTCAATAATACACTGCATATTACATTATATTATAAGGTATTTTCAATTGTAAACTACTATATATCATAAGGTATTTTCAATGATACACTGCATATTACGTTATATTATAAGGTATTTTCAATGATACACTGCATATTACGTTATATTATAAGGTATTTTCAATGACACACTGCATATTACGTTATATTATAAGGTATTTTCTATGATATACTGCATATTACGATATATTATATGGTATTTTCAATGATACACTGCATATTACGTTATATCATAAGGTATTTTCATTGATACACTACAAATTACGATATATTATAAGGTATTTTCAATGATACACTGTATATTACGTTATATTATAAGGTATTTTCATTGATACACTACAAATTACCATATATTATAAGGTATTTTCAATGATACACTGCATATTACGTGATATTATAAGGTATTTTCAATGATAAACTACTATATATTATAAGGTATTTTCAATGATACACTGCATATTACGTGATATTATAAGGTGTTTTCAATGTTACACTGCATACTACGTTATATTATAAGGTATTTTCAATGATACACTCTATATTACGTTATACTATAAGGTATTTTCATTGATACACTACAAATTACCATATATTATAAGGTATTTTCAATGATGCACTGCATATTACGTTATATCATAATGTATTTTCAATGATACACTGCATAATACGTTATATTATAAGGTATTTTCAATGATAAACTATTATATATTATAAGGTATTTTCAAGGGTACACTGCATATTACGTTATATTATAAGGTATTTTCAATGACACACTGCATATTACGTTATATTATAAGGTATTTGCAATGATACACTGCATATTACGTTATATCATAAGGTATTTTCATTGATACACTACAAATTACGATATATTATAAGGTATTTTCAATGATATACTGCATATTACGATATATTATAAGGTATTTTCAATGATAAACTACTATATATTACAAGGTATTTTCAATGATACACTGCATATTACGTTATATTATAAGGTATTTTCAATGATACACAGCATATTACGTTATATTATAAGGTATTTTCAATGACACACTGCATATTACGTTATATTATAAGGTATATTCAATGATATACTGCATATTACGATATATTATAAGGTATTTTCAATGATAAACTACTATATATTACAAGGTATTTTCAATGATACACTGCATATTACGTTATATTATAAGGTATTTTCAATAACACACTGCATATTACGTTATATTATAAGGTGTTTTCAATGATACACTGCATATTACGTTATATTATAAGGTATTTTCAAGTGTAAACTACTATATATCATAAGGTATTTTCAATGATACACTGCATATTATGATATATTATAAGGTATTTTCAATGATACACTGCATATTACGTTATATTACAAGGTATTTTCAATGATAAACTACTATATATTATAAGGTATTTTCAATGATACTCTGGATATTACGTGATATTATAAGGTGTTTTCAATGTTACACTGCATACTACGTTATATTATAAGGTATTTTCAATGATACACTGTATATTACGTTATATTATAAGGTATTTTCATTGATACACTACACATTACCATATATTATAAGGTATTTTCAATGATACACTGCATAATACGTTATATCATAAGGTATTTTCAATGATACACTGCATAATACGTTATATCATAAGGTATTTTCAATGATACACTGCATATTACATTATATTATAAGGTATTTTCAATTGTAAACTACTATATATCATAAGGTATTTTCAATGATACACTGCATATTACGTTATATTATAAGGTATTTTCATTGATACACTACAAATTACCATATATTATAAGGTATTTGCAATGATACACTGCATATTACGTTATATTATAAGGTATTTTCATTGATACACTACAAATTACCATATATTATAAGGTATTTTCAATGATACACTGCATAATACGTTATATCATAAGGTATTTTCAATAATACACTGCATATTACATTATATTATAAGGTATTTTCAATTGTAAACTACTATATATCATAAGGTATTTTCAATGATACACTGCATATTACGTTATATTATAAGGTATTTTCAATGATACACTGCATATTACGTTATATTATAAGGTATTTTCAATGACACACTGCATATTACGTTATATTATAAGGTATTTTCTATGATACACTGCATATTACGATATATTATATGATATTTTCAATGATACACTGCATATTACGTTATATCATAAGGTATTTTCATTGATACACTACAAATTACGATATATTATAAGGTATTTTCAATGATACACTGTATATTACGTTATATTATAAGGTATTTTCATTGATACACTACAAATTACCATATATTATAAGGTATTTTCAATGATACACTGCATATTACGTTATATCATAATGTATTTTCAATGATACACTGCATAATACGTTATATTATAAGGTATTTTCAATGATAAACTACTATATATTATAAGGTATTTTCAAAGATAAACTGCATATTACGTTATATTATAAGGTATTTTCAATGAGACACTGCATATTACGTTATATTATAAGGTATTTTCAATGATACACTACATATTACGTTATATTATAAGGTATTTTCAATGATAAACTACTATATATTATAAGGTATTTTCAAGGGTACACTGCATATTACGTTATATTATAAGCTTTTTCAATGGTAAACTACTATATATTATAAGGTATTTTCAAAGATACACTGCATATTACGTTATATTATAAGGTATTTTCAATGATACACTGCATATTACGTTATATTATAAGGTATTTTCAATGATACACTACATATTACGTTATATTATAAGGTATTTTCAATGATAAACTGCATATTATGATATATTATAAGGTATTTTCAATGATGCACTGCATATTACGTAATATTATAAGATATTTTCAATGATAAACTACTATATATTATAAGGTATTTTCAATGATACACTGCATATTACGTGATATTATAAGGTGTTTTCAATGTTACACTGCATACTACGTTATATTATAAGGTATTTTCAATGATACACTGCATATTACGTTATATTATAAGGTATTTTCAATGATACACTACATATTACGTTATATTATAAGGTATTTTCAATGATAAACTGCATATTATGATATATTATACGGTATTTTCAATGATGCACTGCATATTACGTTATATTATAAGGTATTTTCAATGATAAACTACTATATATTATAAGGTATTTTCAATGATACACTGCATATTACGTGATATTATAAGGTGTTTTCAATGTTACACTGCATACTACGTTATATTATAAGGTATTTTCAATGATACACTCTATATTACGTTATACTATAAGGTATTTTCATTGATACACTACAAATTACCATATATTATAAGGTATTTTCAATGATACACTGCATATTACGTTATATCATAATGTATTTTCAATGATACACTGCATTATACGTTATATTATAAGGTATTTTCAATGATAAACTATTATATATTATAAGGTATTTTCAAGGGTACACTGCATATTACGTTATATTATAAGGTATTTTCAATGACACACTGCATATTACGTTATATTATAAGGTATTTTCAATGATATACTGCATATTACGATATATTATAAGGTATTTTAAATGATAAACTACTATATATTACAAGGTATTTTCAATGATACACTGCATATTACGTTATATTATAAGGTATTTTCAATGACACACTGCATATTACGTTATATTATAAGGTGTTTTCAATGATACACTGCATATTACGTTATATTATAAGGTATTTTCAAGTGTAAACTACTATATATCATAAGGTATTTTCAATGATACACTGCATATTACGTTATATTATAAGGTATTTTCAATGATAAACTACTATATATTATAAGGTATTTTCAATGATACACTGCATATTACGTGATATTATAAGGTGTTTTCAATGTTACACTGCATACTACGTTATATTATAAGGTATTTTCAATGATACACTCTATATTACGTTATACTATAAGGTATTTTCAATGATACACTACATATTACCATATATTATAAGGTATTTTCAATGATACACTGCATATTACGTTATATCATAATGTATTTTCAATGATACACTGCATAATACGTTATATTATAAGGTATTTTCAATGATAAACTATTATATATTATAAGGTATTTTCAAGGGTACACTGCATATTACGATATATTATAAGGTATTTTCAATGACACACTGCATATTACGTTATATTATAAGGTATTTTCAATGATATACTGCATATTACGATATATTATAAGGTATTTTCAATGATAAACTACTATATATTACAAGGTATTTTCAATGACACACTGCATATTACGTTATATTATAAGGTATTTTCAATGATATACTGCATATTACGATATATTATAAGGTATTTTCAATGATAAACTACTATATATTACAAGGTATTTTCAATGATACACTGCATATTACGTTATATTATAAGGTATTTTCAATGACACACTGCATATTACGTTATATTATAAGGTGTTTTCAATGATACACTGCATATTACGTTATATTATAAGGTATTTTCAATTGTAAACTACTATATATCATAAGGTATTTTCAATGATACACTGCATATTACGTTATATTATAAGGTATTTTCAATGATAAACTACTATATATTATAAGGTATTTTCAATGATACACTGCATATTACGTGATATTATAAGGTGTTTTCAATGTTACACTGCATACTACGTTATATTATAAGGTACTTTCAATGATACACTCTATATTACGTTATACTATAAGGTATTTTCAATGATACACTACAAATTACCATATATTATAAGGTATTTTCAATGATAAACTGCATATTATGTTATATCATAATGTATTTTCAATGATACACTGCATAATACGTTATATTATAAGGTATTTTCAATGATAAACTATTATATATTATAAGGTATTTTCAAGGGTACACTGCATATTACGATATATTATAAGGTATTTTCAATGATACACTGCATATTACGTTATATTATAAGGTATTTTCAATGATACACTGCATATTACGATATATTATAAGGTATTTTCAATGATAAACTACTATATATTACAAGGTATTTTCAATGATACACTGCATATTACGTTATATTATAAGGTATTTTCAATGATACACTGCATATTACGTTATATTATAAGGTGTTTTCAATGATACACTGCATATTACGTTATATTATAAGGTATTTTCAAGTGTAAACTACTATATATCATAAGGTATTTTCAATGATACACTGCATATTACGTTATATTATAAGGTATTTTCAATGACACACTGCATATTACGTTATATTATAAGGTATTTGCAATGATACACTGCATATTACTTTATATCATAAGGTATTTTCATTGATACACTACAAATTACGATATATTATGAGGTATTTTCAATGATATACTGCATATTACGATATATTATAAGGTATTTTCAATGATAAACTACTATATATTACAAGGTATTTTCAATGATACACTGCATATTACGTTATATTATAAGGTATTTTCAATGATACACTGCATATTACGTTATATTATAAGGTATTTTCAATGACACACTGCATATTACGTTATATTATAAGGTATATTCAATGATATACTGCATATTACGATATATTATAAGGTATTTTCAATGATAAACCACTATATATTAGAAGGTATTTTCAATGATACACTGCATATTACGTGATATTATAAGGTGTTTTCAATGTTACACTGCATACTACGTTATATTATAAGGTATTTTCAATGATACACTGTATATTACGTTATATTATAAGGTATTTTCATTGATACACTACAAATTACCATATATTATAAGGTATTTTCAATGATACACTGCATATTACGTTATATTATAAGGTATTTTCAATGATACACTGCATATTACGTTATATTATAAGGTATTTTCTATGATATACTGCATATTACGATATATTATATGGTATTTTCAATGATACACTGCATATTACGTTATATCATAAGGTATTTTCATTGATACACTACAAATTACGATATATTATAAGGTATTTTCAATGATACACTGTATATTACGTTATATTATAAGGTATTTTCATTGATACACTACAAATTACCATATATTATAAGGTATTTTCAATGATACACTGCATATTACGTGATATTATAAGGTGTTTTCAATGTTACACTGCATACTACGTTATATTATAAGGTATTTTCAATGATACACTGTATATTACGTTATATTATAAGGTATTTTCATTGATACACTACAAATTACCATATATTATAAGGTGTTTTCAATGATACACTGCATATTACGTTATATTATAAGGTATTTTCAAGTGTAAACTACTATATATCATAAGGTATTTTCAATGATACACTGCATATTACGTTATATTATAAGGTATTTTCAATGATAAACTACTATATATTATAAGGTATTTTCAATGATACACTGCATATTACGTGATATTATAAGGTGTTTTCAATGTTACACTGCATACTACGTTATATTATAAGGTATTTTCAATGATACACTCTATATTACGTTATACTATAAGGTATTTTCATTGATACACTACAAATTACCATATATTATAAGGTATTTTCAATGATACACTGCATATTACGTTATATTATAATGTATTTTCAATGATACACTGCATATTACGTTATATTATAAGGTATTTTCAATGATAAACTATTATATATTATAAGGTATTTTCAAGGGTACACTGCATATTACGATATATTATAAGGTATTTTCAATGACACACTGCATATTACGTTATATTATAAGGTATTTTCAATGATATACTGCATATTACGATATATTATAAGGTATTTTCAATGATAAACTACTATATATTACAAGGTATTTTCAATGATACACTGCATATTACGTTATATTATAAGGTATTTTCAATGATACACTGCATATTACGTTATATTATAAGGTATTTTCAATGATACACTGCATATTACGTTATATTATAAGGTATTTTCAAGTGTAAACTACTATATATCATAAGGTATTTTCAATGATACACTGCATATTACGTTATATTATAAGGTATTTTCAATGACACACTGCATATTACGTTATATTATAAGGTATTTGCAATGATACACTGCATATTACTTTATATCATAAGGTATTTTCATTGATACACTACAAATTACGATATATTATGAGGTATTTTCAATGATATACTGCATATTACGATATATTATAAGGTATTTTCAATGATAAACTACTATATATTACAAGGTATTTTCAATGATACACTGCATATTACGTTATATTATAAGGTATTTTCAATGATACACAGCATATTACGTTATATTATAAGGTATTTTCAATGACACACTGCATATTACGTTATATTATAAGGTATATTCAATGATATACTGCATATTACGATATATTATAAGGTATTTTCAATGATAAACCACTATATATTAGAAGGTATTTTCAATGATACACTGCATATTACGTGATATTATAAGGTGTTTTCAATGTTACACTGCATACTACGTTATATTATAAGGTATTTTCAATGATACACTGTATATTACGTTATATTATAAGGTATTTTCATTGATACACTACAAATTACCATATATTATAAGGTATTTTCAATGATACACTGCATAATACGTTATATCATAAGGTATTTTCAATGATACACTGCATATTACGTTATATTATAAGGTATTTTCTATGATATACTGCATATTACGATATATTATATGGTATTTTCAATGATACACTGCATATTACGTTATATCATAAGGTATTTTCATTGATACACTACAAATTACGATATATTATAAGGTATTTTCAATGATACACTGTATATTACGTTATATTATAAGGTATTTTCATTGATACACTACAAATTACCATATATTATAAGGTATTTTCAATGATACACTGCATATTACGTTATATTATAAGGTATTTTCATTGATACACTAGAAATTACCATATATTATAAGGTATTTTCAATGATACACTGCATAATACGTTATATCATAATGTATTTTCAATGATACACTGCATTATACGTTATATTATAAGGTATTTTCAATGATAAACTATTATATATTATAAGGTATTTTCAAGGGTACACTGCATATTACGTTATATTATAAGGTATTTTCAATGACACACTGCATATTACGTTATATTATAAGGTATTTTCAATGATATACTGCATATTACGATATATTATAAGGTATTTTCAATGATAAACTACTATATATTACAAGGTATTTTCAATGATACACTGCATATTACGTTATATTATAAGGTATTTTCAATGACACACTGCATATTACGTTATATTATAAGGTGTTTTCAATGATACACTGCATATTACGTTATATTATAAGGTATTTTCAAGTGTAAACTACTATATATCATAAGGTATTTTCAATGATACACTGCATATTACGTTATATTATAAGGTATTTTCAATGATAAACTACTATATATTACAAGGTATTTTCAATGATACACTGCATATTACGTGATATTATAAGGTGTTTTCAATGTTACACTGCATACTACGTTATATTATAAGGTATTTTCAATGATACACTCTATATTACGTTATACTATAAGGTATTTTCATTGATACACTACAAATTACCATATATTATAAGGTATTTTCAATGATACACTGCATATTACGTTATATCATAATGTATTTTCAATGATACACTGCATAATACGTTATATTATAAGGTATTTTCAATGATAAACTATTATATATTATAAGGTATTTTCAAGGGTACACTGCATATTACGATATATTATAAGGTATTTTCAATGACACACTGCATATTACGTTATATTATAAGGTATTTTCAATGATATACTGCATATTACGATATATTATAAGGTATTTTCAATGATAAACTACTATATATTACAAGGTATTTTCAATGATACACTGCATATTACGTTATATTATAAGGTATTTTCAATGACACACTGCATATTACGTTATATTATAAGGTGTTTTCAATGATACACTGCATATTACGTTATATTATAAGGTATTTTCAAGTGTAAACTACTATATATCATAAGGTATTTTCAATGATACACTGCATATTACGTTATATTATAAGGTGTTTTCAATGATACACTGCATATTACGTTATATTATAAGGTATTTGCAATGATACACTGCATATTACTTTATATCATAAGGTATTTTCATTGATACACTACAAATTACGATATATTATGAGGTATTTTCAATGATATACTGCATATTACGATATATTATAAGGTATTTTCAATGATAAACTACTATATATTACAAGGTATTTTCAATGATACACTGCATATTACGTTATATTATAAGGTATTTTCAATGATACACAGCATATTACGTTATATTATAAGGTATTTTCAATGACACACTGCATATTACGTTATATTATAAGGTATATTCAATGATATACTGCATATTACGATATATTATAAGGTATTTTCAATGATAAACCACTATATATTAGAAGGTATTTTCAATGATACACTGCATATTACGTGATATTATAAGGTGTTTTCAATGTTACACTGCATACTACGTTATATTATAAGGTATTTTCAATGATACACTGTATATTACGTTATATTATAAGGTATTTTCATTGATACACCACAAATTACCATATATTATAAGGTATTTTCAATGATACACTGCATAATACGTTATATCATAAGGTATTTTCAATGATACACTGCATATTACGTTATATTATAAGGTATTTTCTATGATATACTGCATATTACGATATATTATATGGTATTTTCAATGATACACTGCATATTACGTTATATCATAAGGTATTTTCATTGATACACTACAAATTACGATATATTATAAGGTATTTTCAATGATACACTGTATATTACGTTATATTATAAGGTATTTTCATTGATACACTACAAATTACCATATATTATAAGGTATTTTCAATGATACACTGCATATTACGTTATATTATAAGGTATTTTCATTGATACACTAGAAATTACCATATATTATAAGGTATTTTCAATGATACACTGCATAATACGTTATATCATAATGTATTTTCAATGATACACTGCATAATACGTTATATTATAAGGTATTTTCAATGATAAACTACTATATATTATAAGGTATTTTCAAAGATAAACTGCATATTACGTTATATTATAAGGTATTTTCAATGAGACACTGCATATTACGTTATATTATAAGGTATTTTCAATGATACACTACATATTACGTTATATTATAAGGTATTTTCAATGATAAACTACTATATATTATAAGGTATTTTCAAGGGTACACTGCATATTACGTTATATTATAAGCTTTTTCAATGGTAAACTACTATATATTATAAGGTATTTTCAAAGATACACTGCATATTACGTTATATTATAAGGTATTTTCAATGACACACTGCATATTACGTTATATTATAAGGTATTTTCAATGATATACTGCATATTACGATATATTATAAGGTATTTTCAATGATAAACTACTATATATTACAAGGTATTTTCAATGATACACTGCATATTACGTTATATTATAAGGTATTTTCAATGACACACTGCATATTACGTTATATTATAAGGTGTTTTCAATGATACACTGCATATTACGTTATATTATAAGGTATTTTCAAGTGTAAACTACTATATATCATAAGGTATTTTCAATGATACACTGCATATTACGTTATATTATAAGGTATTTTCAATGACACACTGCATATTACGTTATATTATAAGGTATTTGCAATGATACACTGCATATTACTTTATATCATAAGGTATTTTCATTGATACACTACAAATTACGATATATTATGAGGTATTTTCAATGATATACTGCATATTACGATATATTATAAGGTATTTTCAATGATAAACTACTATATATTACAAGGTATTTTCAATGATACACTGCATATTACGTTATATTATAAGGTATTTTCAATGATACACAGCATATTACGTTATATTATAAGGTATTTTCAATGACACACTGCATATTACGTTATATTATAAGGTATATTCAATGATATACTGCATATTACGATATATTATAAGGTATTTTCAATGATAAACCACTATATATTAGAAGGTATTTTCAATGATACACTGCATATTACGTGATATTATAAGGTGTTTTCAATGTTACACTGCATACTACGTTATATTATAAGGTATTTTCAATGATACACTGTATATTACGTTATATTATAAGGTATTTTCATTGATACACTACAAATTACCATATATTATAAGGTATTTTCAATGATACACTGCATAATACGTTATATCATAAGGTATTTTCAATGATACACTGCATATTACGTTATATTATAAGGTATTTTCTATGATATACTGCATATTACGATATATTATATGGTATTTTCAATGATACACTGCATATTACGTTATACTATATGGTATTTTCAATGATACACTACAAATTACGATATATTATAAGGTATTTTCAATGATACACTGTATATTACGTTATATTATAAGGTATTTTCATTGATACACTACAAATTACCATATATTATAAGGTATTTTCAATGATACACTGCATATTACGTTATATTATAAGGTATTTTCATTGATACACTAGAAATTACCATATATTATAAGGTATTTTCAATGATACACTGCATAATACGTTATATCATAAGGTATTTTCAATAATACACTGCATATTACATTATATTATAAGGTATTTTCAATTGTAAACTACTATATATCATAAGGTATTTTCAATGATACACTGCATATTACGTTATATTATAAGGTATTTTCAATGATACACTGCATATTACGTTATATTATAAGGTATTTTCATTGATACACTACAAATTACCATATATTATAAGGTATTTTCAATGATACACTGCATAATACGTTATATCATAAGGTATTTTCAATGATACACTGCATATTACATTATATTATAAGGTATTTTCAATTGTAAACTACTATATATCATAAGGTATTTTCAATGATACACTGCATAATACGTTATATCATAAGGTATTTTCAATGATACACTGCATATTACATTATATTATAAGGTATTTTCAATTGTAAACTCCTATATATCATAAGGTATTTTCAATGATACACTGCATATTACGTTATATTATAAGGTATTTTCAATGATACACTGCATATTACGTTATATTATAAGGTATTTTCATTGATACACTACAAATTACCATATATTATAAGGTATTTTCAATGATACACTGCATAATACGTTATATCATAAGGTATTTTCAATGATACACTGCATATTACATTATATTATAAGGTATTTTCAATTGTAAACTACTATATATCATAAGGTATTTTCAATGATACACTGCATATTACGTTATATTATAAGGTATTTTCAATGACACACTGCATATTACGTTATATTATAAGGTATTTTCTATGATATACTGCATATTACGATATATTATATGGTATTTTCAATGATACACTGCATATTACGTTATATCATAAGGTATTTTCATTGATACACTACAAATTACGATATATTATAAGGTATTTTCAATGATACACTGTATATTACGTTATATTATAAGGTATTTTCATTGATACACTACAAATTACCATATATTATAAGGTATTTTCAATGATACACTGCATATTACGTTATATTATAAGGTATTTTCATTGATACACTACAAATTACCATATATTATAAGGTATTTTCAATGATACACTGCATAATACGTTATATCATAAGGTATTTTCAATAATACACTGCATATTACATTATATTATAAGGTATTTTCAATTGTAAACTACTATATATCATAAGGTATTTTCAATGATACACTGCATATTACGTTATATTATAAGGTATTTTCAATGATACACTGCATATTACGTTATATTATAAGCTTTTTCAATGGTAAACTACTATATATTATAAGGTATTTTCAATGACACACTGCATATTACGTTATATTATAAGGTATTTTCTATGATATACTGCATATTACGATATATTATATGGTATTTTCAATGATACACTGCATATTACGTTATATCATAAGGTATTTTCATTGATACACTACAAATTACGATATATTATAAGGTATTTTCAATGATACACTGCATATTACGTGATATTATAAGGTGTTTTCAATGTTACACTGCGTACTACGTTATATTATAAGGTATTTTCAATGATACACTGTATATTACGTTATATTATAAGGTATATTCAATGATAAACTACTATATATTATAAGGTATTTTCAAGGGTACACTGCCTATTACATAATATTATAAGGTATTTTCATTGATACACTACAAATTACCATATATTATAAGGTATTTTCAATGATACACTGCATAATAAGTTATATCATAAGGTATTTTGAATGATACACTGCATATTACGTTATATTATAAGGTGTTTTCAATGATACACTGCATATTACGCTATATTATAAGGTATTTTCAATGATACACTGCATATTACGTTATATCATAATGTATTTTCAATGATACACTGCATAATACGTTATATTATAAGGTATTTTCAATGATAAACTACTATATATTATAAGGTATTTTCAAGGGTACACTGCATATTACATAATATTATAAGGTATTTTCATTGATACACTACAAATTACCATATATTATAAGGTATTTTCAATGATACACTGCATGTTACGTTATATCATAATGTATTTTCAATGATACACTGCATAATACGTTATATAATAATGTATTTTCAATGATAACCTACTATATATTATAAGGTATTTTCAAGGGTACACTGCATATTACATAATATTATAAGGTATTTTCATTGATACACTACAAATTACCATATATTATGAGGTATTTTCAAGGGTACACTGCATATTACGTTATATTATATGGTATTTTCATTGATACACTACAAATTAGAAAATATTATAAGGTATTTTCAATGATACACTGCATAATACGTTATATCATAAGGTATTTTCAATGATACACTGCATATTACGTTATATTATAAGGCATTTTCATTGATTCACTACAAATTACCATATATTATAAGGTATTTCCAATGATACACTGCATATTACGTTATATTATAAGGCATTTTCATTGATTCACTTCAAATTACCATATATTATAAGGTATTTCCAATGATACACTGCATTTTACGTTATATTATAAGGTATTTTCAATGATACACTGCATATTACGTTATATTATAAGGTATTTTCATTGATACACTACAAATTACCATATATTATAAGGTATTTTCAATGATACACTGCATATTACGTTATATCATAAGGTATATTCAATGATACTCTGCATATTACGTTATATTATAAGGTATTTTCAATGGTAAACTACTAAATATTACAAGGTATTTTCAATGATACACTGCATATTACGTTATATTATAAGCAATTTTCAATGACACACTGCATATTACGTTATATTATAAGGTATTTTCAATGATATACTGCATATTACGATATATTATAAGGTATTTTCAATGACACACTGCATATTACGTTATATTATAAGGTGTTTTCAATGATACACTGCATATTACGTTATATTATAAGGTATTTTCAAGTGTAAACTACTATATATCATAAGGTATTTTCAATGATACACTGCATATTATGATATATTATAAGGTATTTTCAATGATACACTGCATATTACGTTATATTACAAGGTATTTTCAATGATAAACTACTATATATTATAAGGTATTTTCAATGATACTCTGCATATTACGTGATATTATAAGGTGTTTTCAATGTTACACTGCATACTACGTTATATTATAAGGTATTTTCAATGATACACTGTATATTACGTTATATTATAAGGTATTTTCAATGATACACTGCATATTACGTTATATCATAAGGTATATTCAATGATACTCTGCATATTACGTTATATTATAAGGTATTTTCAATGGTAAACTACTAAATATTACAAGGTATTTTCAATGATACACTGCATATTACGTTATATTATAAGCAATTTTCAATGACACACTGCATATTACGTTATATTATAAGGTATTTTCAATGATATACTGCATATTACGATATATTATAAGGTATTTTCAATGACACACTGCATATTACGTTATATTATAAGGTGTTTTCAATGATACACTGCATATTACGTTATATTATAAGGTATTTTCAAGTGTAAACTACTATATATCATAAGGTATTTTCAATGATACACTGCATATTATGATATATTATAAGGTATTTTCAATGATACACTGCATATTACGTTATATTACAAGGTATTTTCAATGATAAACTACTATATATTATAAGGTATTTTCAATGATACTCTGCATATTACGTGATATTATAAGGTGTTTTCAATGTTACACTGCATACTACGTTATATTATAAGGTATTTTCAATGATACACTGTATATTACGTTATATTATAAGGTATTTTCATTGATACACTACAAATTACCATATATTATAAGGTATTTTCAATGATACACTGCATAATACGTTATATCATAAGGTGTTTTCAATGATACACTGCATATTACGTTATATTATAAGGTATTTTCAATTGTAAACTACTATATATCATAAGGTATTTTCAATGATACACTGCATATTACGTTATATTATAAGGTATTTTCAATGATACACTGCATATTACGTTATATTATAAGGTATTTTCATTGATACACTACAAATTACCATATATTATAAGGTATTTTCAATGATACACTGCATAATACGTTATATCATAAGGTATTTTCAATGATACACTGCATATTACATTATATTATAAGGTATTTTCAATTGTAAACTACTATATATCATAAGGTATTTTCAATGATACACTGCATAATACGTTATATCATAAGGTATTTTCAATGATACACTGCATATTACATTATATTATAAGGTATTTTCAATTGTAAACTACTATATATCATAAGGTATTTTCAATGATACACTGCATATTACGTTATATTATAAGGTATTTTCAATGATACACTGCATATTACGTTATATTATAAGGTATTTTCATTGATACACTACAAATTACCATATATTATAAGGTATTTTCAATGATACACTGCATAATACGTTATATCATAAGGTATTTTCAATGATACACTGCATATTACATTATATTATAAGGTATTTTCAATTGTAAACTACTATATATCATAAGGTATTTTCAATGATACACTGCATATTACGTTATATTATAAGGTATTTTCAATGATACACTGCATATTACGTTATATTATAAGGTATTTTCTATGATATACTGCATATTACGATATATTATATGGTATTTTCAATGATACACTGCATATTACGTTATATCATAAGGTATTTTCATTGATACACTACAAATTACGATATATTATAAGGTATTTTCAATGATACACTGTATATTACGTTATATTATAAGGTATTTTCATTGATACACTACAAATTACCATATATTATAAGGTATTTTCAATGATACACTGCATATTACGTGATATTATAAGGTATTTTCAATGATACACTGCATATTACGATATATTATATGGTATTTTCAATGATACACTGCATATTATGATATATTATAAGGTATTTTCAATGATACACTGCATATTACGTTATATTATAAGGTATTTTCATTGATACACTACAAATTACCATATATTATAAGGTATTTTCAATGATACACTGCATATTACGTTATATTATAAGGTATTTTCAATTGTAAACTACTATATATCATAAGGTATTTTCAATGATACACTGCATATTACGTTATATTATAAGGTATTTTCAATGATACACTGCATATTACGTTATATCATAATGTATTTTCAATGATACACTGCATAATACGTTATATTATAAGGTATTTTCAATGATAAACTACTATATATTATAAGGTATTTTCAAGGGTACACTGCATATTACATAATATTATAAGGTATTTTCATTGATACACTACAAATTACCATATATTATAAGGTATTTTCAATGATACACTGCATGTTACGTTATATCATAATGTATTTTCAATGATACACTGCATAATACGTTATATTATAATGTATTTTCAATGATAACCTACTATATATTATAAGGTATTTTCAAGGGTACACTGCATATTACATAATATTATAAGGTATTTTCATTGATACACTACAAATTACCATATATTATGAGGTATTTTCAAGGGTACACTGCATATTACGTTATATTATAAGGTATTTTCATTGATACACTACAAATTAGAATATATTATAAGGTATTTTCAATGATACACTGCATAATACGTTATATCATAAGGTATTTTCAATGATACACTGCATATTACGTTATATTATAAGGTATTTTCAATGATACACTGCATATTACGTTATATTATAAGGTATTTTCAATTGTAAACTACTATATATCATAAGGTATTTTCAATGATACACTGCATATTACGTTATATTGTAAGGTATTATCAATGGTACACTACAAATTACGATATATTATAAGGTATTTTCAATGATACACTGCATAATACGTTATATCATAAGGTATTTTCAATGATACACTGCATATTACATTATATTATAAGGTATTTTCAATTGTAAACTACTATATATCATAAGGTATTTTCAATGATACACTGCATATTACGTTATATTATAAGGTATTTTCAATGATACACTGCATATTACGTTATATTATAAGGTATTTTCATTGATACACTACAAATTACCATATATTATAAGGTATTTTCAATGATACACTGCATAATACGTTATATCATAAGGTATTTTCAATGATACACTGCATATTACATTATATTGTAAGGTATTTTCAATTGTAAACTACTATATATCATAAGGTATTTTCAATGATACACTGCATAATACGTTATATCATAAGGTATTTTCAATGATACACTGCATATTACATTATATTATAAGGTATTTTCAATTGTAAACTACTATATATCATAAGGTATTTTCAATGATACACTGCATATTACGTTATATTATAAGGTATTTTCAATGATACACTGCATATTACGTTATATTATAAGGTATTTTCATTGATACACTACAAATTACCATATATTATAAGGTATTTTCAATGATACACTGCATAATACGTTATATCATAAGGTATTTTCAATGATACACTGCATATTACATTATATTATAAGGTATTTTCAATTGTAAACTACTATATATCATAAGGTATTTTCAATGATACACTGCATATTACGTTATATTATAAGGTATTTTCAATGATACACTGCATATTACGTTATATTATAAGGTATTTTCTATGATATACTGCATATTACGATATATTATATGGTATTTTCAATGATACACTGCATATTACGTTATATCATAAGGTATTTTCATTGATACACTACAAATTACGATATATTATAAGGTATTTTCAATGATACACTGTATATTACGTTATATTATAAGGTATTTTCATTGATACACTACAAATTACCATATATTATAAGGTATTTTCAATGATACACTGCATATTACGTGATATTATAAGGTATTTTCAATGATACACTGCATATTACGTGATATTATAAGGTATTTTCAATGATACACTGCATATTACGATATATTATATGGTATTTTCAATGATACACTGCATATTATGATATATTATAAGGTATTTTCTATGATATACTGCATATTACGATATATTATATGGTATTTTCAATGATACACTGCATATTACGTTATATCATAAGGTATTTTCATTGATACACTACAAATTACGATATATTATAAGGTATTTTCAATGATACACTGTATATTACGTTATATTATAAGGTATTTTCATTGATACACTACAAATTACCATATATTATAAGGTATTTTCAATGATACACTGCATATTACGTGATATTATAAGGTATTTTCAATGATACACTGCATATTACGATATATTATATGGTATTTTCAATGATACACTGCATATTATGATATATTATAAGGTATTTTCAATGATACACTGCATATTACGTTATATTATAAGGTATTTTCATTGATACACTACAAATTACCATATATTATAAGGTATTTTCAATGATACACTGCATATTACGTTATATTATAAGGTATTTTCAATTGTAAACTACTATATATCATAAGGTATTTTCAATGATACACTGCATATTACGTTATATTATAAGGTATTTTCAATGATACACTGCATATTACGTTATATCATAATGTATTTTCAATGATACACTGCATAATACGTTATATTATAAGGTATTTTCAATGATAAACTACTATATATTATAAGGTATTTTCAAGGGTACACTGCATATTACATAATATTATAAGGTATTTTCATTGATACACTACAAATTACCATATATTATAAGGTATTTTCAATGATACACTGCATGTTACGTTATATCATAATGTATTTTCAATGATACACTGCATAATACGTTATATTATAATGTATTTTCAATGATAACCTACTATATATTATAAGGTATTTTCAAGGGTACACTGCATATTACATAATATTATAAGGTATTTTCATTGATACACTACAAATTACCATATATTATGAGGTATTTTCAAGGGTACACTGCATATTACGTTATATTATAAGGTATTTTCATTGATACACTACAAATTAGAATATATTATAAGGTATTTTCAATGATACACTGCATAATACGTTATATCATAAGGTATTTTCAATGATACACTGCATATTACGTTATATTATAAGGTATTTTCAATGATACACTGCATATTACGTTATATTATAAGGTATTTTCAATTGTAAACTACTATATATCATAAGGTATTTTCAATGATACACTGCATATTACGTTATATTGTAAGGTATTTTCAATGATACACTGCATATTACGTTATATTATAAGGTATTTTCAATGATACACTGCATATTACGTTATATTATAAGGTATTTTCAATGATACACTTCAAATTACGATATATTATAAGGTATTTTCAATGATACACTGCATATTACGTTATATTATAAGGCATTTTCATTGATTCACTACAAATTACCATATATTATAAGGTATTTCCAATGATACACTGCATTTTACGTTATATTATAAGGTATTTTCAATGATACACTGCATATTACGTTATATTATAAGGTATTTTCATTGATTCACTACAAATTACCATATATTATAAGGTATTTCCAATGATACACTGCATTTTACGTTATATTATAAGGTATTTTCAATGAAACACTGCATATTACGTTATATTATAAGGTATTTTCATTGATACACTACAAATTACCATATATTATAAGGTATTTTCAATGATACACTGCATATTACGTTATATCATAAGGTATATTCAATGATACTCTGCATATTACGTTATATTATAAGGTATTTTCAATGGTAAACTACTATATATTACAAGGTATTTTCAATGATACACTGCATATTACGTTATATTATAAGCTATTTTCAATGACACACTGCATATTACGTTATATTATAAGGTATTTTCAATGATATACTGCATATTACGATATATTATATGGTATTTTCAATGATACACTGCATATTACGTTATATCATAAGGTATTTTCATTGATACACTACAAATTACCATATATTATGAGGTATTTTCAAGGGTACACTGCATATTACGTTATATTATAAGGCATTTTCATTGATTCACTACAAATTACCATATATTATAAGGTATTTCCAATGATACACTGCATTTTACGTTATATTATAAGGTATTTTCAATGATACACTGCATATTACGTTATATTATAAGGTATTTTCATTGATACACTACAAATTACCATATATTATAAGGTATTTTCAATGATACACTGCATATTACGTTATATCATAAGGTATATTCAATGATACTCTGCATATTCCGTTATATTATAAGGTATTTTCAATGGTAAACTACTATATATTACAAGGTATTTTCAATGATAAACTACTATATATTATAAGGTATTTTCAATGATAAACTACTATATATTATAAGGTATTTTCAATGATACACTGCATATTACGTTATATTATAAGGTATTTTCAATGATAAACTACTATATATTATAAGGTATTTTCATTGATAAACTACTATATATTGTAAGGTAGTTTCAATGATACACTGCATATTACGTTATATTATAAGGTATTTTCAATGATAAACTGCATATTATGGTATATTATAAGGTATTTTCAATGACACACTGCATATTACGTTATATTAATATATAAGGTATTTTCAATGACACACTGCATATTACGTTATATTATAAGGTATTTTCAATGATACACTGCATATTACGATATATTATATGGTATTTTCAATGATACACTGCATATTATGAGATATTATAAGGTATTTTCAATGATACACTGCATATTACGTTATATTATAAGGTATTTTCATTGATACACTACAAATTACCATATATTATAAGGTATTTTCAATGATAAACTGCATATTACGTTATATTATAAGGTATTTTCAATTGTAAACTACTATATATCATAAGGTATTTTCAATGATACACTGCATATTACGTTATATTATAAGGTATTTTCAATGATACACTGCATATTACGTTATATTATAAGGTATTTTCAATGATACACTGCATATTACGTTATATTATAAGGTATTTTCAATGATACACTACATATTACGTTATATTATAAGGTATTTTCAATGATAAACTGCAAATTATGATATATTATAAGGTATTTTCAATGATGCACTGCATATTACGTTATATTATAAGGTATTTTCAATGATAAACTACTATATATTATAAGGTATTTTCAATGATACACTGCATATTACGTGATATTATAAGGTGTTTTCATTGATACACTACAAATTACCATATACTATAAGGTATTTTCAATGATACACTGCATAATACGTTATATCATAAGGTATTTTCAATGATACACTGCATATTACATTATATTATAAGGTATTTTCAATTGTAAACTACTATATATCATAAGGTATTTTCAATGATACACTGCATATTACGTTATATTATAAGGTATTTTCAATGACACACTGCATATTACGTTATATTATAAGGTATTTTCTATGATATACTGCATATTACGATATATTATATGGTATTTTCAATGATACACTGCATATTACGTTATATCATAAGGTATTTTCATTGATACACTACAAATTACGATATATTATAAGGTATTTTCAATGATACACTGTATATTACGTTATATTATAAGGTATTTTCATTGATACACTACAAATTATAATATATTATAAGGTATTTTCAATGATACACTGCATATTACGTTATATTATAAGGTATTTTCATTGATACACTACAAATTACCATATATTATAAGGTATTTTCAATGATACACTGCATAATACGTTATATCATAAGGTATTTTCAATGATACACTGCATATTACGTTATATTATAAGGTATATTCAATGATAAACTACTATATATTATAAGGTATTTTCAAGGGTACACTGCCTATTACATAATATTATAAGGTATTTTCATTGATACACTACAAATTACCATATATTATAAGGTATTTTCAATGATACACTGCATAATAAGTTATATCATAAGGTATTTTGAATGATACATTGCATATTACGTTATATTATAAGGTGTTTTCAATGATACACTGCATATTACGTTATATTATAAGGTATTTTCAATGATAAACTACCATATATTATAAGGTATTTTCAATGATAAGCTACTATATATCATAATGTATTTTCAATGTTACACTGCATACTACGTTATATTATAAGGTATTTTCAATGATACACTGTATATTACGTTATATTATAAGGTATTTTCATTGATACACTACAAATTACCATATATTATAAGGTATTTTCAAAGATACACTGCATATTACGTTATATCATAATGTATTTTCAATGACACACTGCATATTACGTTATATTATAAGGTATTTTCAATGATACACTGCATAATACGTTATATTATAAGGTATTTTCAATGATAAACTACTATATATTATAAGGTATTTTCAAGGGTACACTGCATATTACATAATATTATAAGGTATTTTCATTGATACACTACAAATTACCATATATTATAAGGTATTTTCAATGATACACTGCATGTTACGTTATATCATAATGTATTTTCAATGATACACTGCATAATACGTTATATTATAATGTATTTTCAATGATAACCTACTATATATTATAAGGTATTTTCAAGGGTACACTGCATATTACATAATATTATAAGGTATTTTCATTGATACACTACAAATTACCATATATTATGAGGTATTTTCAAGGGTACACTGCATATTACTTTATATTATAAGGTATTTTCATTGATACACTACAAATTAGAATATATTATAAGGTATTTTCAATGATACACTGCATAATACGTTATATCATAAGGTATTTTCAATGATACACTGCATATTACGTTATATTATAAGGTATTTTCAATGATACACTGCATATTACGTTATATTATAAGGTATTTTCAATTGTAAACTACTATATATCATAAGGTATTTTCAATGATACACTGCATATTACGTTATATTGTAAGGTATTTTCAATGATACACTGCATATTACGTTATAGTATAAGGTATTTTCAATGATACACTGCATATTACGTTATATTATAAGGTATTTTCAATGATACACTTCAAATTACGATATATTATAAGGTATTTTCAATGATACACTGCATATTACGTTATATTATAAGGCATTTTCATTGATTCACTACAAATTACCATATATTATAAGGTATTTCCAATGATACACTGCATTTTACGTTATATTATAAGGTATTTTCAATGATACACTGCATATTACGTTATATTATAAGGTATTTTCATTGATACACTACAAATTACCATATATTATAAGGTATTTTCAATGATACACTGCATATTACGTTATATCATAAGGTATATTCAATGATACTCTGCATATTACGTTATATTATAAGGTATTTTCAATGGTAAACTACTATATATTACAAGGTATTTTCAATGATACACTGCATATTACGTTATATTATAAGCTATTTTCAATGACACACTGCATTTTACGTTATATTATAAGGTATTTTCAATGATATACTGCATATTACGATATATTATATGGTATTTTCAATGATACACTGCATATTACGTTATATTAATATATAAGGTATTTTCAATGACACACTGCATATTACGTTATATTATAAGGTATTTTCAATGATACACTTCAAATTACGATATATTATAAGGTATTTTCAATGATACACTGCATATTACGTTATATTATAAGGCATTTTCATTGATTCACTACAAATTACCATATATTATAAGGTATTTCCAATGATACACTGCATTTTACGTTATATTATAAGGTATTTTCAATGATACACTGCATATTACGTTATATCATAAGGTATTTTTATTGATACACTACAAATTACGATATATTATAAGGTATTTTCAATGATAAACTACTATATATTATAAGGTATTTTCAATGATAAACTACTATATATTATAAGGTATTTTCAATGATACACTGCATATTACGTTATATTATAAGGTATTTTCAATGATAAACTACTATATATTATAAGGTATTTTCATTGATAAACTACTATATATTGTAAGGTAGTTTCAATGATACACTGCATATTACGTTATATTATAAGGTATTTTCAATGATAAACTGCATATTATGGTATATTATAAGGTATTTTCAATGACACACTGCATATTACGTTATATTAATATATAAGGTATTTTCAATGACACACTGCATATTACGTTATATTATAAGGTATTTTCAATGATACACTGCATATTACGATATATTATATGGTATTTTCAATGATACACTGCATATTATGATATATTATAAGGTATTTTCAATGATACACTGCATATTACGTTATATTATAAGGTATTTTCATTGATACACTACAAATTACCATATATTATAAGGTATTTTCAATGATAAACTGCATATTACGTTATATTATAAGGTATTTTCAATTGTAAACTACTATATATCATAAGGTATTTTCAATGATACACTGCATATTACGTTATATTATAAGGTATTTTCAATGATACACTGCATATTACGTTATATGATAATGTATTTTCAATGATACACTGCATAATACGTTATATTATAAGGTATTTTCAATGATAAACTACTATATATTATAAGGTATTTTCAAGGGTACACTGCATATTACATAATATTATAAGGTATTTTCATTGATACACTACAAATTACCATATATTATGAGGTATTTTCAAGGGTACACTGCATATTACGTTATATTATAAGGTATTTTCATTGATACACTACAAATTAGAATATATTATAAGGTATTTTCAATGATACACTGCATAATACGTTATATCATAAGGTATTTTCAATGATACACTGCATATTACGTTATATTATAAGGTATTTTCAATGATACACGGCATATTACGTTATATTATAAGGTATTTTCAATGGTAAACTACTATATATTACAAGGTATTTTCAATGATACACTGCATATTACGTTATATTATAAGCTATTTTTAATGACACACTGCATATTACGTTATATTATAAGGTATTTTCAATGATATACTGCATATTACGATATATTATATGGTATTTTCAATGATACACTGCATATTACGTTATATCATAAGGTATTTTTATTGATACACTACAAATTACGATATATTATAAGGTATTTTCAATGATAAACTACTATATATTATAAGGTATTTTCAATGATAAACTACTATATATTATAAGGTATTTTCAATGATACACTGCATATTACGTTATATTATAAGGTATTTTCAATGATAAACTACTATATATTATAAGGTATTTTCATTGATAAACTACTATATATTGTAAGGTAGTTTCAATGATACACTGCATATTACGTTATATTATAAGGTATTTTCAATGATAAACTGCATATTATGGTATATTATAAGGTATTTTCAATGACACACTGCATATTACGTTATATTAATATATAAGGTATTTTCAATGACACACTGCATATTACGTTATATTATAAGGTATTTTCAATGATACACTGCATATTACGATATATTATATGGTATTTTCAATGATACACTGCATATTATGATATATTATAAGGTATTTTCAATGATACACTGCATATTACGTTATATTATAAGGTATTTTCATTGATACACTACAAATTACCATATATTATAAGGTATTTTCAATGATAAACTGCATATTACGTTATATTATAAGGTATTTTCAATTGTAAACTACTATATATCATAAGGTATTTTCAATGATACACTGCATAATACGTTATATTATAAGGTATTTTCAATGATAAACTACTATATATTATAAGGTATTTTCAAGGGTACACTGCATATTACATAATATTATAAGGTATTTTCATTGATACACTACAAATTACGATATATTATAAGGTATTTTCAATGATAAACTACTATATATTGTAAGGTATTTTCATTGATAAACTACTATATATTGTAAGGTAGTTTCAATGATACACTGCATATTACGTTATATTATAAGGTATTTTCAATGATAAACTGCATATTATGGTATATTATAAGGTATTTTCAATTGTAAACTACTATATATCATAAGGTATTTTCAATGATACACTGCATATTACGTTATATTGTAAGGTATTTTCAATGATACACTGCATATTACGTTATATCATAATGTATTTTCAATGATGCACTGCATAATACGTTATATTATAAGGTATTTTCAATGATAAACTACTATATATTATAAGGTATTTTCAAGGGTACACTGCATATTACATAATATTATAAGGTATTTTCATTGATACACTACAAATTACGATATATTATAAGGTATTTTCAATGATAAACTACTATATATTATAAGGTATTTTCAATGATAAGCTACTATATATTATAAGGTATTTTCAATGATACACTGCATATTACGTTATATTATAAGCTTTTTCAATGGTAAACTACTATATATTATAAGGTATTTTCAAAGATACACTGCATATTATGTTATATTATAAGGTATTTTCAATGATACACTACATATTACGTTATATTATAAGGTATTTTCAATGATAAACTACTGAATATTATACGGTATTTTCAATGATACACTGCATATTACGTTATATTATAAGGTATTTTCAATGATACACTGCATATAACGTTATATTATAAGGTATTTTCAATGATACACTGCATATTACGTTATATTATAAGGTATTTTCAATGATACACTGCATATAACGTTATATTATAAGGTATTTTCAATGATACACTACATATTACGTTATATTATAAGGTATTTTCAATGATAAACTGCATATTATGATATATTATAAGGTATTTTCAATGATACACTGCATATTACGTGATATTATAAGGTGTTTTCAATGTTACACTGCATACTACGTTATATTATAAGGTATTTTCAATGATACACTCTATATTACGTTATACTATAAGGTATTTTCATTGATACACTACAAATTAACATATATTATAAGGTATTTTCAATGATACACTGCATATTACGTTATATCATAATGTATTTTCAATGATACACTGCATAATACGTTATATTATAAGGTATTTAAAATGATAAACTACTATATATTATAAGGTATTTTCAAGGGTACACTGCATATTACGATATATTATAAGGTATTTTCATTGATACACTACAAATTACCATATATTAAAAGGTATTTTCAATGATACACTGCATAATACGTTATATCATAAGGTATTTTCAATGATACACTGCATATTACGTTATATTATAAGGTGTTTTCAATGATAAACTGCATATTATGGTATATTATAAGGTATTTTCAATGATACACTGCATATTACGTTATATTATAAGGTATTTTCATTGATACACTACAAATTACCATATATTATATGGTATTTTCAATGATACACTGCATAATACGTTATAGCATAAGGTATTTTATTATAAGGTATTTTCAATGATAAACTACTATATATTATAAGGTATTTTCAATGATAAGCTACTATATATTATAAGGTATTTTCAATGATACACTGCATATTACGTTATATTATAAGCTTTTTCAATGGTAAACTACTATATATTATAAGGTATTTTCAAAGATACACTGCATATTATGTTATATTATAAGGTATTTTCAATGATACACTACATATTACGTTATATTATAAGGTATTTTCAATGATAAACTAATAAATATTATACGGTATTTTCAATGATACACTGCATATTACGTTATATTATAAGGTATTTTCATTGATACACTACAAATTACCATATATTATAAGGTATTTTCAATGATAAACTGCATATTACGTTATATTATAAGGTATTTTCAATTGTAAACTACTATATATCATAAGGTATTTTCAATGATACACTGCATAATACGTTATATTATAAGGTATTTTCAATGATAAACTACTATATATTATAAGGTATTTTCAAGGGTACACTGCATATTACATAATATTATAAGGTATTTTCATTGATACACTACAAATTACGATATATTATAAGGTATTTTCAATGATAAACTACTATATATTGTAAGGTATTTTCATTGATAAACTACTATATATTGTAAGGTAGTTTCAATGATACACTGCATATTACGTTATATTATAAGGTATTTTCAATGATAAACTGCATATTATGGTATATTATAAGGTATTTTCAATGATACACTGCATATTACGTTATATTAGTATATAAGGTATTTTCAATGACACACTGCATATTACGTTATATTATAAGGTATTTTCAATGATACACTGCATATTACGATATATTATATGGTATTTTCAATGATACACTGCATATTATGATATATTATAAGGTATTTTCAATGATACACTGCATATTACGTTATATTATAAGGTATTTTCATTGATACACTACAAATTACCATATATTATAAGGTATTTTCAATGATAAACTGCATATTACGTTATATTATAAGGTATTTTCAATTGTAAACTACTATATATCATAAGGTATTTTCAATGATACACTGCATATTACGTTATATTATAAGGTATTTTCAATGATACACTGCATATTACGTTATATCATAAT
>CAKAJI010000176.1:0-19862 GCA_916610255.1 Lasioglossum lativentre | reverse complement strand
TAATATGCAGTGTATCATTGAAAATACCTTATAATATAACGTAATATGCAGTGTATCATTGAAAATACCTTATAATATATCGTAATTTGTAGTGTATCATTGAAATTCTTTAGAATATATGGTAATTCTAGTCTATCAATGAAAATACCTTATCGTATAACGTAATATGCAGTGCATCATTGAAAATACCTTATAATATAACGTAATATGCAGTGTATCATTGATAATACCTTATAATATAACGTAATATGCAGGGTATAATTGAAAATACCTTATAATATATCGTAATTTGTAGTGTATCATTGAAAATACCTTAGAATATATGGTAATTCTAGTCTATCAATGAAAATACCTTATAATATAACGTAATATGCAGTGTATCATTGAAAATACCTTATAATATATCGTAATGTGTAGTGTATCATTGAAAATACTTTATAATATAACGTAATATGCAGTGTATCATTGAAAATACCTAATAATATAACGTAATATGCAGGTTATCATTGAAAATACCTTATAATATATCGTAATTTGTAGTGTATCATTAAAAATACCTTAGAATATATGGTAATTCTAGTCTATCATTGAAAATACCTTATAATATAACGTAATATGCAGTGTATCATTGAAAATACCTTAGAATATATGGTAATTCTAGTCTATCAATGAAAATACCTTATAATATAACGTAATATGCAGTGTATCATTGAAAATACCTTATAATATATCGTAATTTGTAGTGTATCATTGAAAATACCTTAGAATATATGGTAATTCTAGTCTATCAATGAATATACCTTATAATAAAACGTAATATGCAGTGTATCATTGAAAATACCTTATAATATATCGTAATTTGTAGTGTATCATTGAAAATACCTTATAGTATAACGTAATATGCAGTGCATCATTGAAAAAACCTTATAATATAACGTAATATGCAGTGTATCATTGAAAATACCTTATAATATAACGTAATATGCAGTGTATCATTGAAAATACCTTATAATATATCGTAATTTGTAGTGTATCATTGAAAATACCTTAGAATATATGGTAATTCTAGTCTATCAATGAAAATACCTTATAATATAACGTAATATGCAGTGCATCATTGAAAAAACCTTATAATATAACGTAATATGCAGTGTATCATTGAAAATACCTTATAATATAACGTAATATGCAGTGTATCATTGAAAATACCTTATAATATAACGTAATATGCAGTGTATCAGTGAAAATACCTTATAATATATAGTAGTTTATCATTGAAAATACCTTATAATATAACGTAATATGCAGTGTATCATTGAAAATACCTTAGAATATATGGTAATTCTAGTCTATCAATGAAAATACCTTATAATATAACGTAATATGCAGTGTATCATTGAAAATACCTTATAATATAACGTAATATGCAGGGTATCATTGAAAATACCTTATAATATATCGTAATTTGTAGTGTATCAATGAAAATACCTTATAATGTAATGTAATATGCAGTGTATCATTGAAAATACCTTAGAATATATGGTAATTCTAGTCTATCAATGAAAATACCTTATAATATAACGTAATATGCAGTGTATCATTGAAAATACCTTATAATATATCGTAATGTGTAGTGTATCATTGAAAATACCTTATAGTATAATGTAATATGCAGTTCATCATTGAAAATACCTTATAATATAACGTAATATGCAGTGTATCATTGAAAATACCTTATAATATAACGTAATATGCAGGTTATCATTGAAAATACCTTATAATATACCGTAATTTGTAGTGTATCATTGAAAATACCTTATAATATCACGTAATATGCAGTGTATCATTGAAAATACCTTATAATATAACGTAATATGCAGGGTATCATTGAAAATACCTTAGAATATATGGTAATTCTAGTCTATCAATGAAAATACCTTATAATATAACGTAATATGCAGTGTATCATTGAAAATACCTTATAATATATCGTAATGTGTAGTGTATCATTGAAAATACCTTATCGTATAACGTAATATGCAGTGCATCATTGAAAATACCTTATAATATAACGTATATGCGGTGTATCATTGAAAATACCTTATAATATAACGTAATATGCAGGTTATCATTGAAAATACCTTATAATATATCGTAATTTGTAGTGTATCATTGAAAAGACCTTAGAATATATGGTAATTCTAGTCTATCAATGAAAATACTTTATAATATAACGTAATATGCAGTGTATCATTGAAAATACCTTATAATATAACGTAATATGCAGTGTATCAGTGAAAATACCTTATAATATATAGTAGTTTATCATTGAAAATACCTTATAATATAACGTAATATGCAGTGTATCATTGAAAATACCTTAGAATATATGGTAATTCCAGTCTATCAATGAAAATACCTTATAATATAACGTAATATGCAGTGTATCATTGAAAATACCTTATAATATATCGTAATGTGTAGTGTATCATTGAAAATACCTTATAGTATAACGTAATATGCAGTGCATCATTGAAAAAACCTTATAATATAACGTAATATGCAGTGTATCATTGAAAATACCTTATAATATAACGTAATATGCAGTGTATCATTGAAAATACCTTATAATATATCGTAATTTGTAGTGTATCATTGAAAATACCTTAGAATATAACGTAATATGCGGTGTATCATTGAAAATACCTTATAATATAACGTAATATGCAGGTTATCATTGAAAATACCTTATAATATATCGTAATTTGTAGTGTATCATTGAAAATACCTTAGAATATATGGTAATTCTAGTCTATCATTGAAAATACCTTATAATATAACGTAATATGCAGTGTATCATTGAAAATACCTTAGAATATATGGTAATTCTAGTCTATCAATGAAAATACCTTATAATATAACGTAATATGCAGTGTATCATTGAAAATACCTTATAATATAACGTAATATGCAGGGTATCATTGAAAATACCTTATAATATATCGTAATTTGTAGTGTATCAATGAAAATACCTTATAATGTAATGTAATATGCAGTGTATCATTGAAATACCTTAGAATATATGGTAATTCTAGTCTATCAATGAAAATACCTTATAATATAACGTAATATGCAGTGTATCATTGAAAATACCTTATAATATAACGTAATATGCAGGGTATCATTGAAAATACCTTATAATATATCGTAATTTGTAGTGTATCATTGAAAATACCTTATAATATAACGTAATATGCAGTGTATCGTAGAAAATACCTCATAATATATAGCAGTTTATCATTGAAAATACCTTATAATATAACTTAATATGAAGGGTATCATTGAAAATACCTTATAATATATCGTAATTTGTAGTGTATCAATGAAAATACCTTATAATGTAATGTAATATGCAGTGTATCATTGAAAATACCTTAGAATATATGGTAATTCTAGTCTATCAATGAAAATACCTTATAATATAACGTAATATGCAGTGTATCATTGAAAATACCTTATAATATATAGCAGTTTATCATTGAAAATACCTTTTAATATAACTTAATATGCAGTGTATCATTGAAAATACCTTATGATATAACGTAATATGCAGTGTATCATTGAAATTCCTTAGAATATATGGTAATTCTAGTCTATCAATGAAAATACCTTATCGTATAACGTAATATGCAGTGCATCATTGAAAATACCTTATAATATAACGTAATATGCAGTGTATCATTGATAATACCTTATAATATAACGTAATATGCAGGGTATAATTGAAAATACCTTATAATATATCGTAATTTGTAGTGTATCATTGAAAATACCTTAGAATATATGGTAATTCTAGTCTATCAATGAAAATACCTTATAATATAACGTAATATGCAGTGTATCATTGAAAATACCTTATAATATATCGTAATGTGTAGTGTATCATTGAAAATACTTTATAATATAACGTAATATGCAGTGTATCATTGAAAATACCTAATAATATAACGTAATATGCAGGTTATCATTGAAAATACCTTATAATATATCGTAATTTGTAGTGTATCATTAAAAATACCTTAGAATATATGGTAATTCTAGTCTATCATTGAAAATACCTTATAATATAACGTAATATGCAGTGTATCATTGAAAATACCTTAGAATATATGGTAATTCTAGTCTATCAATGAAAATACCTTATAATATAACGTAATATGCAGTGTATCATTGGAAAATACCCTTATAATATATCGTAATTTGTAGTGTATCATTGAAAATACCTTAGAATATATGGTAATTCTAGTCTATCAATGAATATACCTTATAATAAAACGTAATATGCAGTGTATCATGGAAAATACCTTATAATATATAGTAGTTTATCATTGAAAATACCTTATAATATAACGTAATATGCAGTGTATCATTGAAAATACCTTATAATATATCGTAATTTGTAGTGTATCATTGAAAATACCTTATAGTATAACGTAATATGCAGTGCATCATTGAAAAAACCTTATAATATAACGTAATATGCGGTGTATCATTGAAAATACCTTATAATATAACGTCATATGCAGGTTATCATTGAAAATACCTTAATATATCGTAATTTGTAGTGTATCATTGAAAATACCTTAGAATATATGGTAATTCTAGTCTATCAATGAAAATACCTTATAATATAACGTAATATGCAGTGTATCATTGAAAATACCTTATAATATATCGTAATTTGTAGTGTATCATTGAAAATACCTTATAGTATAACGTAATATGCAGTGCATCATTGAAAAAACCTTATAATATAAGTAATATGCAGTGTATCATTGAAAATACCTTATAATATAACGTAATATGCAGTGCATCATTGAAAATACCTTATAATATAACGTAATATGCAGTGTATCATTGAAAATACCTTATAATATAACGTAATATGCAGGTAATCATTGAAAATACCTTATAATATATCGTAATTTGTAGTGTATCATTGAAAATACCTTAGAATATATGGTAATTCTAGTCTATCAATGAAAATACCTTATAATATAACGTAATATGCAGTGTATCATTGAAAATACCTTAATATATCGTAATTTGTAGTGTATCATTGAAAATACCTTATAGTATAACGTAATATGCAGTGCATCATTGAAAAAACCTTATAATATAACGTAATATGCAGTGTATCATTGAAAATACCTTATAATATAACGTAATATGCAGTATATCATTGAAAATACCTTATAATATAACGTAATATGCGGTGTATCATTGAAAATACCTTATAATATAACGTAATATGCAGTGTATCATTGAAAATACCTGATAATATATCGTAATTTGTAGTGTATCATTGAAAATACCTTATAGTATAACGTAATATGCAGGGTATCATTGAAAATACCTTATAATATATCGTAATTTGTAGTGTATCAATGAAAATACCTTATAATGTAATGTAATATGCAGTGTATCATTGAAAATACCTTAGAATATATGGTAATTCTAGTCTATCAATGAAAATATCTCATAATATAACGTAATATGCAGTGTATCATTGAAAATACCTGATAATATATCGTAATTTGTAGTGTATCATTGAAAATACCT
This sequence comes from Lasioglossum lativentre, assembly GCA_916610255.1. NCBI lineage: Eukaryota > Metazoa > Arthropoda > Insecta > Hymenoptera > Halictidae > Lasioglossum > Lasioglossum lativentre. The sequence goes on along the minus strand of CAKAJI010000176.1, from coordinate 14,240 downwards.
TATAGTATAACGTAATATGCAGTGCATCATTGAAAATACCTTATAATATATCGTAATTTGTAGTGTATCATTGAAAATACCTTAGAATATATGGTAATTCTAGTCTATCAATGAAAATACCTTATAATATAACGTAATATGCAGTGTATCATTGAAAATACCTTATAATATATCGTAATTTGTAGTGTATCATTGAAAATACCTTATAGTATAACGTAATATGCAGTGCATCATTGAAAAAACCTTATAATATAACGTAATATGCAGTGTATCATTGAAAATACCTTATAATATAACGTAATATGCAGTGTATCATTGAAAATACCTTATAATATATCGTAATTTGTAGTGTATCATTGAAAATACCTTAGAATATATGGTAATTCTAGTCTATCAATGAAAATACCTTATAATATAACGTAATATGCAGTGCATCATTGAAAAAACCTTATAATATAACGTAATATGCAGTGTATCATTGAAAATACCTTATAATATAACGTAATATGCAGTGTATCATTGAAATTCCTTAGAATATATGGTAATTCTAGTCTATCAATGAAAATACCTTATCGTATAACGTAATATGCAGTGCATCATTGAAAATACCTTATAATATAACGTAATATGCAGTGTATCATTGATAATACCTTATAATATAACGTAATATGCAGGGTATAATTGAAAATACCTTATAATATATCGTAATTTGTAGTGTATCATTGAAAATACCTTAGAATATATGGTAATTCTAGTCTATCAATGAAAATACCTTATAATATAACGTAATATGCAGTGTATCATTGAAAATACCTTAGAATATATGGTAATTCTAGTCTATCAATGAAAATACTTTATAATATAACGTAATATGCAGTGTATCATTGAAAATACCTAATAATATAACGTAATATGCAGGTTATCATTGAAAATACCTTATAATATATCGTAATTTGTAGTGTATCATTAAAAATACCTTAGAATATATGGTAATTCTAGTCTATCATTGAAAATACCTTATAATATAACGTAATATGCAGTGTATCATTGAAAATACCTTAGAATATATGGTAATTCTAGTCTATCAATGAAAATACCTTATAATATAACGTAATATGCAGTGTATCATTGAAGATACCTTATAATATATCGTAATTTGTAGTGTATCATTGAAAATACCTTAGAATATATGGTAATTCTAGTCTATCAATGAATATACCTTATAATAAAACGTAATATGCAGTGTATCATGGAAAATACCTTATAACATATAGTAGTTTATCATTGAAAATACCTTATAGTATAACGTAATATGCAGTGCATCATTGAAAAAACCTTATAATATAACGTAATATGCGGTGTATCATTGAAAATACCTTATAATATAACGTAATATGCAGGTTATCATTGAAAATACCTTATAATATATCGTAATTTGTAGTGTATCATTGAAAATACCTTAGAATATATGGTAATTCTAGTCTATCAATGAAAATACCTTATAATATAACGTAATATGCAGTGTATCATTGAAAATACCTTATAATATATCGTAATTTGTAGTGTATCATTGAAAATACCTTATAGTATAACGTAATATGCAGTGCATCATTGAAAAAACCTTATAATATAACGTAATATGCAGTGTATCATTGAAAATACCTTATAATATAACGTAATATGCAGTGCATCATTGAAAATACCTTATAATATAACGTAATATGCAGTGTATCATTGAAAATACCTTATAATATAACGTAATATGCAGGTTATCATTGAAAATACCTTATAATATATCGTAATTTGTAGTGTATCATTGAAAATACCTTAGAATATATGGTAATTCTAGTCTATCAATGAAAATACCTTATAATATAACGTAATATGCAGTGTATCATTGAAAATACCTTATAATATATCGTAATTTGTAGTGTATCATTGAAAATACCTTATAGTATAACGTAATATGCAGTGCATCATTGAAAAAACCTTATAATATAACGTAATATGCAGTGTATCATTGAAAATACCTTATAATATAACGTAATATGCAGTGCATCATTGAAAATACCTTATAATATAACGTAATATGCAGTGTATCATTGAAAATACCTTATAATATAACGTAATATGCAGGTAATCATTGAAAATACCTTATAATATATCGTAATTTGTAGTGTATCATTGAAAATACCTTAGAATATATGGTAATTCTAGTCTATCAATGAAAATACCTTATAATATAACGTAATATGCAGTGTATCATTGAAAATACCTTATAATATATCGTAATTTGTAGTGTATCATTGAAAATACCTTATAGTATAACGTAATATGCAGTGCATCATTGAAAAAACCTTATAATATAACGTAATATGCAGTGTATCATTGAAAATACCTTATAATATAACGTAATATGCAGTATATCATTGAAAATACCTTATAATATAACGTAATATGCGGTGTATCATTGAAAATACCTTATAATATAACGTAATATGCAGTGTATCATTGAAAATACCTGATAATATATCGTAATTTGTAGTGTATCATTGAAAATACCTTATAGTATAACGTAATATGCAGGGTATCATTGAAAATACCTTATAATATATCGTAATTTGTAGTGTATCAATGAAAATACCTTATAATGTAATGTAATATGCAGTGTATCATTGAAAATACCTTAGAATGTATGGTAATTCTAGTCTATCAATGAAAATATCTCATAATATAACGTAATATGCAGTGTATCATTGAAAATACCTGATAATATATCGTAATTTGTAGTGTATCATTGAAAATACCTTATAGTATAACGTAATATGCAGTGCATCATTGAAAATACCTTATAATATATCGTAATTTGTAGTGTATCATTGAAAATACCTTAGAATATATGGTAATTCTAGTCTATCAATGAAAATACCTTATAATATAACGTAATATGCAGTGTATCATTGAAAATACCTTATAATATATCGTAATTTGTAGTGTATCATTGAAAATACCTTATAGTATAACGTAATATGCAGTGCATCATTGAAAAAAACCTTATAATATAACGTAATATGCAGTGTATCATTGAAAATACCTTATAATATAACGTAATATGCAGTGTATCATTGAAAATACCTTATAATATATCGTAATTTGTAGTGTATCATTGAAAATACCTTAGAATATATGGTAATTCTAGTCTATCAATGAAAATACTTTATAATATAACGTAATATGCAGGTTATCATTGAAAATACCTTATAATATATCGTAATTTGTAGTGTATCATTGAAAATACCTTAGAATATATGGTAATTATAGTCTATCAATGAATATACCTTATAATATAACGTAATATGCAGTGTATCATGGAAAATACCTTATAATACATCGTAATTTGTAGTGTATCAATGAAAATACCTTCTCATATAACGTAATATGCAGTGTATCATTGAAAATACCTAATAATATATAGTAGTTTATCATTGAAAATACCTTATAATATAACGTAATATGCTGTGTATCATTGAAAATACCTTATAATATATCGTAATTTGTATTGTATCATTGAAAATACCTTATAGTATAACGTAATATGCAGTGCATCATTGAAAATACCTTATAATATCACGTAATATGCAGTGTATCATTGAAAATACCTTATAATATAACGTAATATGCAGGGTATCATTGAAAATACCTTATAATATATCGTAATTTGTAGTGTATCATTGAAAATACCTTATAATATAACGTAATATGCAGTGTATCGTAGAAAATACCTCATAATATATAGCAGTTTATCATTGAAAATACCTTATAATATAACGTAATATGCAGTGTATCATTGAAAATACCTTATAATATATCGTAATTTGTACTGTATCATTGAAAATACCTTAGAATATATGGTAATTCTAGTCTATCAATGAAAATACCTTATAATATAACGTAATATGCAGTGTATCATTGAAAATACCTTATAATATATAGCAGTTTATCATTGAAAATACCTTTTAATATAACTTAATATGCAGTGTATCATTGAAAATACCTTATGATATAACGTAATATGCAGTGTATCATTGAAATTCCTTAGAATATATGGTAATTCTAGTCTATCAATGAAAATACCTTATAATATAACGTAATATGCAGTGTATCATTGAAAATACCTTATAATATATCGTAATGTGTAGTGTATCATTGAAAATACTTTATAATATAACGTAATATGCAGTGTATCATTGAAAATACCTAATAATATAACGTAATATGCAGGTTATCATTGAAAATACCTTATAATATATCGTAATTTGTAGTGTATCATTGAAAATACCTTAGAATATATGGTAATTCTAGTCTATCATTGAAAATACCTTATAATATAACGTAATATGCAGTGTATCATTGAAAATACCTTATAATATATCGTAATTTGTATTGTATCATTGAAAATACCTTATAGTATAACGTAATATGCAGTGCATCATTGAAAATACCTTATAATATCACGTAATATGCAGTGTATCATTGAAAATACCTTATAATATAACGTAATATGCAGGGTATCATTGAAAATACCTTATAATATATCGTAATTTGTAGTGTATCATTGAAAATACCTTATAATATAACGTAATATGCAGTGTATCGTAGAAAATACCTCATAATATATAGCAGTTTATCATTGAAAATACCTTATAATATAACGTAATATGCAGTGTATCATTGAAAATACCTTATAATATATCGTAATTTGTACTGTATCATTGAAAATACCTTAGAATATATGGTAATTCTAGTCTATCAATGAAAATACCTTATAATATAACGTAATTTGTACTGTATCATTGAAAATACCTTAGAATATATGGTAATTCTAGTCTATCAATGAAAATACCTTATAATATAACGTAATATGCAGTGTATCATTGAAAATACCTTATAATATATAGCAGTTTATCATTGAAAATACCTTTTAATATAACTTAATATGCAGTGTATCATTGAAAATACCTTATGATATAACGTAATATGCAGTGTATCATTGAAATTCCTTAGAATATATGGTAATTCTAGTCTATCAATGAAAATACCTTATAATATAACGTAATATGCAGTGTATCATTGAAAATACCTTATAATATATCGTAATGTGTAGTGTATCATTGAAAATACTTTATAATATAACGTAATATGCAGTGTATCATTGAAAATACCTAATAATATAACGTAATATGCAGGTTATCATTGAAAATACCTTATAATATATCGTAATTTGTAGTGTATCATTGAAAATACCTTAGAATATATGGTAATTCTAGTCTATCATTGAAAATACCTTATAATATAACGTAATATGCAGTGTATCATTGAAAATACCTTAGAATATATGGTAATTCTAGTCTATCAATGAAAATACCTTATAATATAACGTAATATGCAGTGTATCATTGAAAATACCTTATAATATATCGTAATGTGTAGTGTATCATTGAAAATACCTTATAGTATAATGTAATATGCAGTTCATCATTGAAAATACCTTATAATATAACGTAATATGCAGTGTATCATTGAAAATACCTTATAATATAACGTAATATGCAGGTTATCATTGAAAATACCTTATAATATATCGTAATTTGTAGTGTATCATTGAAAATACCTTAGAATATATGGTAATTCTAGTCTATCAATGAATATACCTTATAATAAAACGTAATATGCAGTGTATCATGGAAAATACCTTATAATATGTAGTAGTTTATCATTGAAAATACCTTATAATATAACGTAATATGCAGTGTATCATTGGAAATACCTTATAATATATCGTAATTTGTAGTGTATCATTGAAAATACCTTATAGTATAACGTAATATGCAGTGCATCATTGAAAAAACCTTATAATATAACGTAATATGCGGTGTATCATTGAAAATACCTTATAATATAACGTAATATGCAGTATATCATTGAAAATACCTTATAATATAACGTAATATGCGGTGTATCATTGAAAATACCTTATAATATAACGTAATATGCAGTGTATCATTGAAAATACCTGATAATATATCGTAATTTGTAGTGTATCATTGAAAATACCTTATAGTATAACGTAATATGCAGGGTATCATTGAAAATACCTTATAATATAACGTAATATGCAGGTAATCATTGAAAATACCTTATAATATATCGTAATTTGTAGTGTATCATTGAAAATACCTTAGAATATATGGTAATTCTAGTCTATCAATGAAAATACCTTATAATATAACGTAATATGCAGTGTATCATTGAAAATACCTTATAATATATCGTAATTTGTAGTGTATCATTGAAAATACCTTATAGTATAACGTAATATGCAGTGCATCATTGAAAAAACCTTATAATATAACGTAATATGCAGTGTATCATTGAAAATACCTTATAATATAACGTAATATGCAGTATATCATTGAAAATACCTTATAATATAACGTAATATGCGGTGTATCATTGAAAATACCTTATAATATAACGTAATATGCAGTGTATCATTGAAAATACCTGATAATATATCGTAATTTGTAGTGTATCATTGAAAATACCTTATAGTATAACGTAATATGCAGGGTATCATTGAAAATACCTTATAATATATCGTAATTTGTAGTGTATCAATGAAAATAACTTATAATGTAATGTAATATGCAGTGTATCATTGAAAATACCTTAGAATGTATGGTAATTCTAGTCTATCAATGAAAATATCTCATAATATAACGTAATATGCAGTTTATCATTGAAAATACCTGATAATATATCGTAATTTGTAGTGTATCATTGAAAATACCTTATAGTATAACGTAATATGCAGTGCATCATTGAAAATACCTTATAATATATCGTAATTTGTAGTGTATCATTGAAAATACCTTAGAATATATGGTAATTCTAGTCTATCAATGAAAATACCTTATAATATAACGTAATATGCAGTGTATCATTGAAAATACCTTATAATATATCGTAATTTGTAGTGTATCATTGAAAATACCTTATAGTATAACGTAATATGCAGTGCATCATTGAAAAAACCTTATAATATAACGTAATATGCAGTGCATCATTGAAAATACCTTATAATATCACGTAATATGCAGTGTATCATTGAAAATACCTTATAATATAACGTAATATGCAGTGCATCATTGAAAAAACCTTATAATATAACGTAATATGCAGTGTATCATTGAAAATACCTTATAATATAACGTAATATGCAGTGCATCATTGAAAATACCTTATAATATAACGTAATATGCAGTGTATCATTGAAAATACCTTATAATATAACGTAATATGCAGGTAATCATTGAAAATACCTTATAATATATCGTAATTTGTAGTGTATCATTGAAAATACCTTAGAATATATGGTAATTCTAGTCTATCAATGAAAATACCTTATAATATAACGTAATATGCAGTGTATCATTGAAAATACCTTATAATATATCGTAATTTGTAGTGTATCATTGAAAATACCTTATAGTATAACGTAATATGCAGTGCATCATTGAAAAAACCTTATAATATAACGTAATATGCAGTGTATCATTGAAAATAACTTATAATATATCGTAATTTGTAGTGTATCAATGAAAATACCTTATAATGTAATGTAATATGCAGTGTATCACTGAAAATACCTTATAATATATCGTAATTTGTAGTGTATCATTGAAAATACCTCATAATATAACGTAATATGCTGTGTATCATTGAAAATACCTTATAGTATATCGTAATGTGTAGTGTATCATTGAAAATACTTTATAATATAACGTAATATGTAGTGAATCATTGAAAATACCTTAGAATATATTGTAATTCTAGTCTATCATTGAAAATATCTTATAATATAACGTAATATGCAGTGTATCATTGAAAATACCTTAGAATATATGGTAATTTGTAGTGTATCATTGAAAATACCTTATAGTATAACGTAATATGCAGTGCATCATTGAAAATACCTTATAATATATCGTAATTTGTAGTGTATCATTGAAAATACCTTATAGTATAACGTAATATGCAGTGCATCATTGAAAAAACCTTATAATATATCGTAATTTGTAGTGTACCATTGAAAATACCTAATAGTATAACGTAATATGCAGTGCATCATTGAAAAAACCTTATAATATAACGTAATATGCAGTGTATCATTGAAAATACCTTATAATATAACGTAATATGCAGTGTATCATTGAAAATACCTTATAATATAACGTAATATGCAGTGTATCATTGAAAATACCTTATAATATAACGTAATATGCGGTGTACCATTGAAAATACCTTATAATATAACGTAATTTGCAGTGTATCATTGAAAATACCTTATAATATAACTTAATATGCAGTGTATCATTGAAAATACTTTATAATATAACGTAATATGCAGGTTATCATTGAAAATATAATATATCGTAATTTGTAGTGTATCATTGAAAATACCTTATAATATATCGTAATTTGTAGTGTATCATTGAAAATACCTTATAGTATAACGTAATATGCAGTGCATCATTGAAAAAACCTTATAATATAACGTAATATGCAGTGTATCATTGAAAATACCTTATAATATAACGTAATATGCAGTGTATCATTGAAAATACCTTATAATATATCGTAATTTGTAGTGTATCATTGAAAATACCTTAGAATATATGGTAATTCCAGTCTATCAATGAAAATACCTTATAATATAACGTAATATGCAGTGCATCATTGAAAAAACCTTATAATATAACGTAATATGCAGGTTATCATTGAAAATATAATATATCGTAATTTGTAGTGTATCATTGAAAATACCTTATAATATATCGTAATTTGTAGCGTATCATTGAAAATACCTTAGAATATATGGTAATTCTAGTCTATCAATGAAAATACCTTATAATATAACGTAATATGCAGTGTATCATTGAAAATACCTTATAATATATCGTAATGTGTAGTGTATCATTGAAAATACCTTATAGTATAACGTAATATGCAGTGCATCATTGAAAATACCTTAGAATATATGGTAATTCTAGTCTATCAATGAAAATACCTTATAATATAACGTAATATGCAGTGCATCATTGAAAAAACCTTATAATATAACGTAATATGCAGTGTATCATTGAAAATACCTTATAATATAACGTAATATGCAGTGTATCATTGAAAATACCTTATAATATAACGTAATATGCAGTGTATCAGTGAAAATACCTTATAATATATAGTAGTTTATCATTGAAAATACCTTATAGTATAACGTAATATGCAGTGTATCATTGAAAATACCTTATAATATATCGTAATTTGTAGTGTATCATTGAAAATACCTTAGAATATATGGTAATTCTAGTCTATCAATGAAAATACCTTATAATATAACGTAATATGCAGTGCATCATTGAAAAAACCTTATAATATAACGTAATATGCAGTGTATCATTGAAAATACCTTATAATATAACGTAATATGCAGTGTATCATTGAAAATACCTTATAATATAACGTAATATGCAGTGTATCAGTGAAAATACCTTACAATATATAGTAGTTTATCATTGAAAATACCTTATAATATAACGTAATATGCAGTGTATCATTGAAAATACCTTAGAATATATGGTAATTCTAGTCTATCAATGAAAATACCTTATAATATAACGTAATATGCAGTGTATCATTGAAAATACCTTATAATATATCGTAATGTGTAGTGTATCATTGAAAATACCTTATCGTATAACGTAATATGCAGTGCATCATTGAAAATACCTTATAATATAACGTAATATGCGGTGTATCATTGAAAATACCTTATAATATAACGTAATATGCAGGTTATCATTGAAAATACCTTATAATATATCGTAATTTGTAGTGTATCATTGAAAAGACCTTAGAATATATGGTAATTCTAGTCTATCAATGAAAATACTTTATAATATAACGTAATATGCAGGTTATCATTGAAAATACCTTATAATATATTGTAATTTGTAGTGTATCATTGAAAATACCTTAGAATATATGGTAATTCTAGTCTATCAATGAATATACCTTATAATAAAACGTAATATGCAGTGTATCATGGAAAATACCTTATAATATATAGTAGTTTATCATTGAAAATACCTTATAATATAACGTAATATGCAGTGTATCATTGAAAATACCTTATAATATATCGTAATTTGTAGTGTATCATTGAAAATACCTTATAGTATAACGTAATATGCAGTGCATCATTGAAAAAACCTTATAATATAACGTAATATGCGGTGTATCATTGAAAATACCTTATAATATAACGTAATATGCAGGTTATCTTTGAAAATACCTTATAATATATCGTAATTTGTAGTGTATCATTGAAAATACCTTAGAATATATGGTAATTCTAGTCTATCAATGAAAATACCTTATAATATAACGTAATATGCAGTGTATCATTGAAAATACCTTATAATATATCGTAATTTGTAGTGTATCATTGAAAATACCTTATAGTATAACGTAATATGCAGTGCATCATTGAAAAAACCTTATAATATAACGTAATATGCAGTGTATCATTGAAAATACCTTATAATATAACGTAATATGCAGTGCATCATTGAAAATACCTTATAATATAACGTAATATGCAGTGTATCATTGAAAATACCTTATAATATAACGTAATATGCAGGTAATCATTGAAAATACCTTATAATATATCGTAATTTGTAGTGTATCATTGAAAATACCTTAGAATATATGGTAATTCTAGTCTATCAATGAAAATACCTTATAATATAACGTAATATGCAGTATATCATTGAAAATACCTTATAATATATCGTAATTTGTAGTGTAGCATTGAAAATACCTTATAGTATAACGTAATATGCAGTGCATCATTGAAAAAACCTTATAATATAACGTAATATGCAATGTATCATTGAAAATACCTTATAATATATAGCAGTTTATCATTGAGAATACCTTATAATATAACATAATATGCAGTGTATCATTGAAAATACCTTATGATATAACGTAATATGCAGTGTATCATTGAAAATACCTTTGAATATATGGTAATTCTAGTCTATCAATGAAAATATCTCATAATATAACGTAATATGCAGTGTATCATTGAAAATACCTGATAATATATCGTAATTTGTAGTGTATCATTGAAAATACCTTATAGTATAACGTAATATGCAGTGCATCATTGAAAATACCTTATAATATATCGTAATTTGTAGTGTATCATTGAAAATACCTTAGAATATATGGTAATTCTAGTCTATCAATGAAAATACCTTATAATATAACGTAATATGAAGTGTATCATTGAAAATACCTTATAATATATCGTAATTTGTAGTGTATCATTGAAAATACCTTATAGTATAACGTAATATGCAGTGCATCATTGAAAATACCTTATAATATAACGTAATATGCAGGTTATCATTGAAAATACCTTATAATATATCGTAATTTGTAGTGTATCATTGAAAATACCTTAGAATATATGGTAATTCTAGTCTATCAATGAAAATACCTTATAATATAACGTAATATGCAGTGTATCATTGAAAATACCTTATAATATATCGTAATTTGTAGTGTATCATTGAAAATGCCTTATAGTATAACGTAATATGCAGTGCATCATTGAAAAAACCTTATAATATAACGTAATATGCAGTGTATCATTGAAAATACCTTATAATATAACGTAATATGCAGTGCATCATTGAAAATACCTTATAATATAACGTAATATGCAGTGTATCATTGAAAATACCTTATAATATAACGTAATATGCAGGTAATCATTGAAAATACCTTATAATATATCGTAATTTGTAGTGTATCATTGAAAATACCTCATAATATAACGTAATATGCTGTGTATCATTGAAAATACCTTATAATATATCGTAATGTGTAGTGTATCATTGAAAATACTTTATAATATAACGTAATATGTAGTGTATCATTGAAAATACCTTAGAATATATTGTAATTCTAGTCTATCATTGAAAATATCTTATAATATAACGTAATATGCAGTGTATCATTGAAAATACCTTAGAATATATGGTAATTTGCAGTGTATCATTGAAAAAACCTTATAATATAACGTAATATGCAGTGTATCATTGAAAATACCTTATAATATAACGTAATATGCAGTGTATCATTGAAAATACCTTATAATATAACGTAATATGCAGTGTATCATTGAAAATACCTTATAATATAACGTAATATGCGGTGTACCATTGAAAATACCTTATAATATAACGTAATTTGCAGTGTATCATTGAAAATACCTTATAATATAACTTAATATGCAGTGTATCATTGAAAATACTTTATAATATAACGTAATATGCAGGTTATCATTGAAAATATAATATATCGTAATTTGTAGTGTATCATTGAAAATACCTTATAATATATCGTAATTTGTAGTGTATCATTGAAAATACCTTATAGTTAAACGTAATATGCAGTGCATCATTGAAAAAACCTTATAATATAACGTAATATGCAGTGTATCATTGAAAATACCTTATAATATAACGTAATATGCAGTGTATCATTGAAAATACCTTATAATATATCGTAATTTGTAGTGTATCATTGAAAATACCTTAGAATATATGGTAATTCCAGTCTATCAATGAAAATACCTTATAATATAACGTAATATGCAGTGCATCATTGAAAAAACCTTATAATATAACGTAATATGCAGGTTATCATTGAAAATATAATATATCGTAATTTGTAGTGTATCATTGAAAATACCTTATAATATATCGTAATTTGTAGCGTATCATTGAAAATACCTTAGAATATATGGTAATTCTAGTCTATCAATGAAAATACCTTATAATATAACGTAATATGCAGTGTATCATTGAAAATACCTTATAATATATCGTAATGTGTAGTGTATCATTGAAAATACCTTATAGTATAACGTAATATGCAGTGCATCATTGAAAATACCTTAGAATATATGGTAATTCTAGTCTATCAATGAAAATACCTTATAATATAACGTAATATGCAGTGCATCATTGAAAAAACCTTATAATATAACGTAATATGCAGTGTATCATTGAAAATACCTTATAATATAACGTAATATGCAGTGTATCATTGAAAATACCTTATAATATAACGTAATATGCAGTGTATCAGTGAAAATACCTTATAATATATAGTAGTTTATCATTGAAAATACCTTATAGTATAACGTAATATGCAGTGTATCATTGAAAATACCTTATAATATATCGTAATTTGTAGTGTATCATTGAAAATACCTTAGAATATATGGTAATTCTAGTCTATCAATGAAAATACCTTATAATATAACGTAATATGCAGTGCATCATTGAAAAAACCTTATAATATAACGTAATATGCAGTGTATCATTGAAAATACCTTATAATATAACGTAATATGCAGTGTATCATTGAAAATACCTTATAATATAACGTAATATGCAGTGTATCATTGAAAATACCTTATAATATAACGTAATATGCAGTGTATCATTGAAAATACCTTATAATATAACGTAATATGCAGTGTATCATTGAAAATACCTTATAATATATCGTAATGTGTAGTGTATCATTGAAAATACCTTATAGTATAACGTAATATGCAGTGCATCATTGAAAATACCTTAGAATATATGGTAATTCTAGTCTATCAATGAAAATACCTTATAATATAACGTAATATGCAGTGCATCATTGAAAAAACCTTATAATATAACGTAATATGCAGTGTATCATTGAAAATACCTTATAATATAACGTAATATGCAGTGTATCATTGAAAATACCTTATAATATAACGTAATATGCAGTGTATCAGTGAAAATACCTTATAATATATAGTAGTTTATCATTGAAAATACCTTATAGTATAACGTAATATGCAGTGTATCATTGAAAATACCTTATAATATATCGTAATTTGTAGTGTATCATTGAAAATACCTTAGAATATATGGTAATTCTAGTCTATCAATGAAAATACCTTATAATATAACGTAATATGCAGTGCATCATTGAAAAAACCTTATAATATAACGTAATATGCAGTGTATCATTGAAAATACCTTATAATATAA
>CAKAJI010000175.1:118061-290804 GCA_916610255.1 Lasioglossum lativentre | reverse complement strand
ATATAACGTAATATGCAGTGTATCATTGAAAATACCTTCTAATATATCGTAGTTTATCATTGAAAATACCTTATAATATAACGTAATATGCAGTGTATCATTGGAAATAACTTATAATATGACGTAATATGGAGTGTATGATTGAAAATACCTTATAATATAACGTAATATGCAGTGTATCATAGAAATACCATGTAATATAACGTAATATACAGTGTATCATTGAAAATACCTTATAATATAACTTAACATGCAGTGTATCATTGAAAATACCTTATAATATAACGTAATATGCAGTGTATCATTGAAAATACCTTATAATAAAGCGTAATATGCAGTATATCATTGAAAATACCTTATAATATAACGTAACATGCAGTGTATCATTGAAAATAACTTATAATATGACGTAATATGGAGTGTATCATTGAAAATACCTTATAATATATCGTAGTTTATCATTGAAAATACCTTATAATATAACGTAATATGCAATGTATCATTGAAAATACCTTATAATATAACGTAATATGCAGTGTATCATTGAAAATACCTTCTAATATAACGTAATATGCAGTGTATCATTGAAAATACCTTATTACATATCGTAATATGCCGTGTATCATTGAAAATACCTTATAATATAACGTAATATGCAGTGTATCATGGAAAATACCTTATAATATAACGTAATATGCAGTGTATCATTGAAAATGCCTTATAATATAACGTAATATGCAGTGTATCACTGGAAATACCTTATAATATAACGTAATATGCAGTGTATCATTGAAAATACCTTATAATATATCGTAATTTGTAGTGTATCATTGAAGATACCTTATAATATATCGTAATTTGTAGTGTATAATTGAAAATACCTTATAATATAACGAAATATCCAGTGTATCATTGAAAATACCTTCTAATATAACGTAATATGCAGTGTATCATTGAAAATACCTTATAATATAACGTAATATGCAGTGTATCATTGAAAATACATTATAATATAGCGTAATATGCAGTGTATCATTGAAAATACCTTATAATATAACGTAATATGCAGTGTATCATTGAATATACCTTCTAATATATCGTAGTTTATCATTGAAAATACCTTATAATATAACGAAATATGCAGTGTATCATTGAAAATACCTTATAATATAACGTAATATGCAGTGTATCATTGAAAATACCTTATAATATAACGTAATATACAGTGTATCATTGGCCATACCATATAATATGACGTAATATGCAGTGTATCATTGAAAATACCTTATACTACAACGTAATATGCAGTGTATCATTGAAAATACCTTATAATCTAACGTAATATGCAGTGTATCATAGAAAATACCATGTAATATAACGTAATATACAGTGTATCATTGAAAATACCTTATAATATAACGTAATATGCAGTGTATCATTGGAAATAACTTATAATATGACGTAACATGCAGTGTATCATTGAAAATACCTTCTAATATATCGTAATATGTAGTTTATCATTGAAAATACCTTATAATATAACGTAATATACAGTGTATCATTGGCCATACCATATAATATGACGTAATATGCAGTGTATCATTGAAAATACCTTATACTACAACGTAATATGCAGTGTATCATTGAAAATACCTTATAATCTAACGTAATATGCAGTGTATCATAGAAAATACCATGTAATATAACGTAATATACAGTGTATCATTGAAAATACCTTATAATATAACGTAATATGCAGTGTATCATTGAAAATACCTTCTAATATATCGTAGTTTATCATTGAAAATACCTTATAATATAACGTAATATGCAGTGTATCATTGGAAATAACTTATAATATGACGTAATATGGAGTGTATCATTGAAAATACCTTATAATATATCGTAGTTTATCATTGAAAATACCTTATAATATAACGTAATATGCAGTGTATCATTGAAAATACCTTATAATATAACGTAATATGCAGTGTATCATTGAAAATACCTTATAATATAACGTAATATGCAGTGTATCATTGAAAATACCTTATAATATATCGTAGTTTATCATTGAAAATACCTTATAATATAACGTAATATGCAGTGTATCATTGGAAATAACTTATAATATGACGTAATATGGAGTGTATGATTGAAAATACCTTATAATATAACGTAATATGCAGTGTATCATAGAAAATACCATGTAATATAACGTAATATACAGTGTATCATTGAAAATACCTTATAATATAACTTAACATGCAGTGTATCATTGAAAATACCTTATAATATAACGTAATATGCAGTGTATCATTGAAAATACCTTATAATAAAGCGTAATATGCAGTATATCATTGAAAATACCTTATAATATAACGTAACATGCAGTGTATCATTGAAAATAACTTATAATATGACGTAATATGGAGTGTATCATTGAAAATACCTTATAATATATCGTAGTTTATCATTGAAAATACCTTATAATATAACGTAATATGCAGTGTATCATTGAAAATACCTTATAATATAACGTAATATGCAGTGTATCATTGAAAATACCTTCTAATATAACGTAATATGCAGTGTATCATTGAAAATACCTTATTACATATCGTAATATGCCGTGTATCATTGAAAATACCTTATAATATAACGTAATATGCAGTGTATCATGGAAAATACCTTATAATATAACGTAATATGCAGTGTATCATTGAAAATGCCTTATAATATAACGTAATATGCAGTGTATCACTGGAAATACCTTATAATATAACGTAATATGCAGTGTATCATTGAAAATACCTTATAATATATCGTAATTTGTAGTGTATCATTGAAGATACCTTATAATATATCGTAATTTGTAGTGTATAATTGAAAATACCTTATAATATAACGAAATATCCAGTGTATCATTGAAAATACCTTCTAATATAACGTAATATGCAGTGTATCATTGAAAATACCTTATAATATAACGTAATATGCAGTGTATCATTGAAAATACATTATAATATAGCGTAATATGCAGTGTATCATTGAAAATACCTTATAATATAACGTAATATGCAGTGTATCATTGAATATACCTTCTAATATATCGTAGTTTATCATTGAAAATACCTTATAATATAACGAAATATGCAGTGTATCATTGAAAATACCTTATAATATAACGTAATATGCAGTGTATCATTGAAAATACATTATAATATAGCGTAATATGCAGTGTATCATTGAAAATACCTTATAATATAACGTAATATGCAGTGTATCATTGAATATACCTTCTAATATATCGTAGTTTATCATTGAAAATACCTTATAATATAACGAAATATGCAGTGTATCATTGAAAATACCTTATAATATAACGTAATATGCAGTGTATCATTGAAAATACCTTCTAATATAACGTAATATGCAGTGTATCATTGAAAATACCTTATTACATATCGTAATATGCCGTGTATCATTGAAAATACCTTATAATATAACGTAATATGCAGTGCATCATGGAAAATACCTTATAATATAACGTAATATGCAGTGTATCATTGAAAATACCTTATAATGTAACGTAATATGCAGTGTATCATTGAAAATACCTTATAATATAACGTAATATGCAGTGTATCATAGAAAATTAAATGTAATATAACGTAATATATAGTGTATCATTGAAAATACCTTATAATATAACGTAATATGCAGTGTATCATTCAAAATACCTTACTATATAGCGTAACATGTAGTGTATCATTGAAAATACCTTATAATATAGCGTAATATCCAGTGTATCATTGAAAATACCTTATAATATAGCGTAATATGCAGTATATCATTGAAAACACCTTATAAGATAGCGTAATATGCAGTGTATCATTGAAAATACCTTATAATATAACGTAATATGCAGTGTATCATTGAAAATACCTTATAATGTAATGTAATATGCAGTGTATCATTGAAAATACCTTATAATATAACGTAATATGCAGTGTATCATAGAAAATTAAATGTAATATAACGTAATATATAGTGTATCATTGAAAATACCTTATAATATAACGTAATATGCAGTGTATCATTCAAAATACCTTACTATATAGCGTGACATGCAGTGTATCATTGAAAATACCTTATAATATAACGTAATATGCCGTGTATCATAGAAAATACCATGTAATATAACGTAATATACAGTGTATCATTGAAAATACCTTATAATATATCGTAGTTTATCATTGAAAATTCCTTATAATATAACGTAATATGCAGTGTATCATTGGCAATACTACATAATATGACGTAATATGCAGTGTATCATTGAAAATACCTTATAATATAACGTAATATGCAGTGTATCATGGAAAATACCTTATAATATATCGTAGTTTATCATTGAAAATACCTTATAATATAACGTAATATGCAGTGTATCATTGGAAATAACTTATAATATGACGTAATATGGAGTGTATCATTGAAAATACCTTATAATATATCGTAGTTTATCATTGAAAATACCTTATAATATAACGTAATATGCAGTGTATCATTGAAAATACCTTATAATATAACGTAATATGCAGTGTATCATTGAAAATACCTTATAATATAACGTAATATGCAGTGTATCATTGAAAATACCTTATAATATATCGTAGTTTATCATTGAAAATACCTTATAATATAACGTAATATGCAGTGTATCATTGGAAATAACTTATAATATGACGTAATATGGAGTGTATCATTGAAAATACCTTATAATATATCGTAGTTTATCATTGAAAATACCTTATAATATAACGTAATATGCAGTGTATCATTGAAAATACCTTATAATATAACGTAATATGCAGTGTATCATTGAAAATACCTTATAATATAACGTAATATGCAGTGTATCATTGAAAATACCTTATAATATAACGTAACATGCAGTGTATCATTGAAAATACCTTATAATATAACGTAATATGCAGTGTATCATTGAAAATACCTTATAATAAAGCGTAATATGCAGTATATCATTGAAAATACCTTATAATATAGCGTAATATGCAGTGTATCATTGAAAATACCTTATAATATAACGTAATATGCAGTGTATCATTGAAAATACCTTATAATATAACGTAATATGCAGTGTATCATTGAAAATACCTTCTAATATAACGTAATATGCAGTGTATCATTGAAAATACCTTATTACATATCGTAATATGCAGTGTATCATTGAAAATACCTTATAATATAACGTAATATGCAGTGTATCATTGAAAATACCTTACTATATATCGTAATTTGTAGTGTATCTTTTAAAATACCTTATAATATAACGTAATATGCAGTGTATCGTTGAAAATACCTTATAATATAACGTAATATGCAGTGTATCATTGAAAATACCTTATAATATAACGTAATATGCAGTGTATCATAGAAAATACCATGTAATATAACGTAATATACAGTGTATCATTGAAAATACCTTATAATATAACGTAACATGCAGTGTATCATTGAAAATACCTTATAATATAACGTAATATGCAGTGTATCATTGAAAATACCTTATAATAAAGCGTAATATGCAGTATATCATTGAAAATACCTTATAATATAACGTAACATGCAGTGTATCATTGAAAATAACTTATAATATGACGTAATATGGAGTGTATCATTGAAAATACCTTATAATATATCGTAGTTTATCATTGAAAATACCTTATAATATAACGTAATATGCAGTGTATCATTGAAAATACCTTATAATATAACGTAATATGCAGTGTATCATTGAAAATACCTTATAATATAACGTAATATGCAGTGTATCATTGAAAATACCTTATAATATATCGTAGTTTATCATTGAAAATACCTTATAATATAACGTAATATGCAGTGTATCATTGAAAATACCTTATAATGTAACGTAATATGCAGTGTATCATTGGAAATAACTTATAATATGACGTAACATGCAGTGTATCATTGAAAATACCTTCTAATATATCGTAATATGTAGTTTATCATTGAAAATACCTTATAATATAACGTAATATACAGTGTATCATTGGCCATACCATATAATATGACGTAATATGCAGTGTATAAATTGAAAATACCTTATACTACAACGTAATATGCAGTGTATCATTGAAAATACCTTATAATCTAACGTAATATGCAGTGTATCATTGAAAATACCTTTTAATATATCGTAATTTGTAGTGTATCATTGAAAATACCTCATAATATATCGTAGTTTATCATTGAAAATACCTTATAATATAACGTAATATGCAGTGTATCATTGGAAATAACTTATAATATGACGTAATATGGAGTGTATCATTGAAAATACCTTATAATATATCGTAGTTTATCATTGAAAATTCCTTATAATATAACGTAATATGCAGTGTATCATTGGCAATACCATATAATATGACGTAATATGCAGTGTATCATTCAAAATACCTTATAATTTATCGTAGTTAATCATTGAAAATACCTTATAATATAACGTAATATGCAGTGTATCATAGAAAATACCATGTAATATAACGTAATATACAGTGTATCATTGAAAATACCTTATAATATAACGTAATATGCAGTGTATCATTGAAAATACCTTCTAATATATCGTAGTTTATCATTGAAAATACCTTATAATATAACCTAATATGCAGTGTATCATTCAAAATACCTTATAATTTATCGTAGTTAATCATTGAAAATACCTTATAATATAACGTAATATGCAGTGTATCATAGAAAATACCATGTAATATAACGTAATATACAGTGTATCATTGAAAATACCTTATAATATAACGTAATATGCAGTGTATCATTGAAAATACCTTCTAATATATCGTAGTTTATCATTGAAAATACCTTATAATGTAACGTAATATGCAGTGTATCATTGGAAATAACTTATAATATGACGTAACATGCAGTGTATCATTGAAAATACCTTATAATCTAACGTAATATGCAGTGTATCATAGAAAATACCATGTAATATAACGTAATATACAGTGTATCATTGAAAATACCTTATAATATAACGTAATATGCAGTGTATCATTGAAAATACATTCTAATATATCGTAGTTTATCATTGAAAATACCTTATAATATAACGTAATATGCAGTGTATCATTGGAAATAACTTATAATATGACGTAATATGGAGTGTATCATTGAAAATACCTTATAATATATCGTAGTTTATCATTGAAAATACCTTATAATATAACGTAATATGCAGTGTATCATTGAAAATACCTTATAATATAACGTAATATGCAGTGTATCATTGAAAATACCTTATAATATAACGTAATATGCAGTGTATCATTGAAAATACCTTATAATATATCGTAGTTTATCATTGAAAATACCTTATAATATAACGTAATATGCAGTGTATCATTAGAAATAACTTATAATATGACGTAATATGGAGTGTATCATTGAAAATACCTTATAATATATCGTAGTTTATCATTGAAAATACCTTATAATATAACGTAATATGCAGTGTATCATTGAAAATACCTTATAATATATCGTAGTTTATCATTGAAAATACCTTATAATATAACGTAATATGCAGTGTATCATTGAAAATACCTTATAATATAACGTAATATGCAGTGTATCATTGAAAATACCTTATAATATAACGTAATATGCAGTGTATCATTGAAAATACCTTATAATAAAGCGTAATATGCAGTATATCATTGAAAATACCTTATAATATAGCGTAATATGCAGTGTATCATTGAAAATACCTTATAATATAACGTAATATGCAGTGTATCATTGAAAATACCTTATAATATAACGTAATATGCAGTGTATCATTGAAAATACCTTCTAATATAACGTAATATGCAGTGTATCATTGAAAATACCTTATTACATATCGTAATATGCAGTGTATCATTGAAAATACCTTATAATATAACGTAATATGCAGTGTATCATTGAAAATACCTTACTATATATCGTAATTTGTAGTGTATCTTTTAAAATACCTTATAATATAACGTAATATGCAGTGTATCGTTGAAAATACCTTATAATGTATCGTATTATGCAGTGTATCATTGAAAATACCTTATAATGTATCGTAATATGCAGTGTATCATTGAAAATACCTTATAATATAGCGTAATATGCAGTGTATCATTGAAAATACCTTATAATATACCGTAATATGCAGTGTATCATTGAAAATACCTTATAATATAACGTAATATGCAGTGTATCATTGAAAATACCTTATAATATAACGTAATATGCAGTGTATCATAGAAAATACCATGTAATATAACGTAATATACAGTGTATCATTGAAAATACCTTATAATATAACGTAACATGCAGTGTATCATTGAAAATACCTTATAATATAACGTAATATGCAGTGTATCATTGAAAATACCTTATAATAAAGCGTAATATGCAGTATATCATTGAAAATACCTTATAATATAACGTAATATGCAGTGTATCATTGAAAATAACTTATAATATGACGTAATATGGAGTGTATCATTGAAAATACCTTATAATATATCGTAGTTTATCATTGAAAATACCTTATAATATAACGTAATATGCAGTGTATCATTGAAAATACCTTATAATATAACGTAATATGCAGTGTATCATTGAAAATACCTTATAATATAACGTAATATGCAGTGTATCATTGAAAATACCTTATAATATAACGTAATATGCAGTGTATCATAGAAAATACCATGTAATATAACGTAATATACAGTGTATCATTGGAAATAACTTATAATATGACGTAATATGGAGTGTATCATTGAAAATACCTTATAATATATCGTAGTTTATCATTGAAAATACCTTATAATATAACGTAATATGCAGTGTATCATTGAAAATACCTTATAATATAACGTAATATGCAGTGTATCATTGAAAATACCTTATAATATAACCTAATATGCAGTGTATCATTGAAAATACCTTATAATATAGCGTAATATGCAGTATATCAGTGAAAATACCTTATAATATAGCGTAATTTGTAGTGTATAATTGAAAATACCTTATAATATAACGAAATATGCATTGTATCATTGAAAATGCCTTATAATATATCGTAGTTTATCATTGAAAATACCTTATACTACAACGTAATATACAGTATATCATTGAAAATACCTCATAATATATCGTAATATGTAGTTTATCATTGTAAATACCTTATAACATAACGTAATATGCAGTGTATCATTGAAAATACCTTATAATGTAACGTAATATGCAGTGTATCATTGGAAATAACTTATAATATGACGTAACATGCAGTGTATCATTGAAAATACCTTATAATCTAACGTAATATGCAGTGTATCATAGAAAATACCATGTAATATAACGTAATATACAGTGTATCATTGAAAATACCTTATAATATAACGTAATATGCAGTGTATCATTGAAAATACCTTCTAATATATCGTAGTTTATCATTGAAAATACCTTATAATATAACGTAATATGCAGTGTATCATTGGAAATAACTTATAATATGACGTAATATGGAGTGTATCATTGAAAATACCTTATAATATAACGTAATATGCAGTGTATCATTGAAAATACCTTATAATATATCGTAGTTTATCATTGAAAATACCTTATAATATAACGTAATATGCAGTGTATCATTGGAAATAACTTATAATATGACGTAATATGGAGTGTATCATTGAAAATACCTTATAATGTATCGTAATATGCAGTGTATCATTGAAAATACCTTATAATATAGCGTAATATGCAGTGTATCATTGAAAATACCTTATAATATACCGTAATATGCAGTGTATCATTGAAAATACCTTATAATATAACGTAATATGCAGTGTATCATTGAAAATACCTTATAATATAACGTAATATGCAGTGTATCATAGAAAATACCATGTAATATAACGTAATATACAGTGTATCATTGAAAATACCTTATAATATAACGTAACATGCAGTGTATCATTGAAAATACCTTATAATATAACGTAATATGCAGTGTATCATTGAAAATACCTTATAATAAAGCGTAATATGCAGTATATCATTGAAAATACCTTATAATATAACGTAATATGCAGTGTATCATTGAAAATAACTTATAATATGACGTAATATGGAGTGTATCATTGAAAATACCTTATAATATATCGTAGTTTATCATTGAAAATACCTTATAATATAACGTAATATGCAGTGTATCATTGAAAATACCTTATAATATAACGTAATATGCAGTGTATCATTGAAAATACCTTATAATATAACGTAATATGCAGTGTATCATTGAAAATACCTTATAATATATCGTAGTTTATCATTGAAAATACCTTATAATATAACGTAATATGCAGTGTATCATTGGAAATAACTTATAATATGACGTAATATGGAGTGTATCATTGAAAATACCTTATAATATATCGTAGTTTATCATTGAAAATACCTTATAATATAACGTAATATGCAGTGTATCATTGAAAATACCTTATAATATAACGTAATATGCAGTGTATCATTGAAAATACCTTATAATATAACGTAATATGCAGTGTATCATTGAAAATACCTTATAATATAACGTAACATGCAGTGTATCATTGAAAATACCTTATAATATATCGTAGTTTATCATTGAAAATACCTTATAATATAACGTAATATGCAGTGTATCATTGGAAATAACTTATAATATGACGTAATATGGAGTGTATCATTGAAAATACCTTATAATATATCGTAGTTTATCATTGAAAATACCTTATAATATAACGTAATATGCAGTGTATCATTGAAAATACCTTATAATATAACGTAATATGCAGTGTATCATTGAAAATACCTTATAATATAACGTAATATGCAGTGTATCATTGAAAATACCTTATAATATAACGTAACATGCAGTGTATCATTGAAAATACCTTATAATATAACGTAATATGCAGTGTATCATTGAAAATACCTTATAATAAAGCGTAATATGCAGTATATCATTGAAAATACCTTATAATATAGCGTAATATGCAGTGTATCATTGAAAATACCTTATAATATAACGTAATATGCAGTGTATCATTGAAAATACCTTATAATATAACGTAATATGCAGTGTATCATTGAAAATACCTTCTAATATAACGTAATATGCAGTGTATCATTGAAAATACCTCATTACATATCGTAATATGCAGTGTATCATTGAAAATACCTTATAATATAACGTAATATGCAGTGTATCATTGAAAATACCTTACTATATATCGTAATTTGTAGTGTATCTTTTAAAATACCTTATAATATAACGTAATATGCAGTGTATCGTTGAAAATACCTTATAATGTATCGTAATATGCAGTGTATCATTGAAAATACCTTATAATGTATCGTAATATGCAGTGTATCATTGAGAATACCTTATAATATACCGTAATATGCAGTGTATCATTGAAAATACCTTATAATATAGCGTAATATGCAGTGTATCATTGAAAATACCTTATAATATAACGTAATATGCAGTGTATCATTGAAAATACCTTATAATAAAGCGTAATATGCAGTATATCATTGAAAATACCTTATAATATAGCGTAATATGCAGTGTATCATTGAAAATACCTTATAATATAACGTAATATGCAGTGTATCATTGAAAATACCTTATAATATAACGTAATATGCAGTGTATCATTGAAAATACCTTCTAATATAACGTAATATGCAGTGTATCATTGAAAATACCTTATTACATATCGTAATATGCAGTGTATCATTGAAAATACCTTATAATATAACGTAATATGCAGTGTATCATTGAAAATACCTTACTATATATCGTAATTTGTAGTGTATCTTTTAAAATACCTTATAATATAACGTAATATGCAGTGTATCGTTGAAAATACCTTATAATGTATCGTAATATGCAGTGTATCATTGAAAATACCTTATAATGTATCGTAATATGCAGTGTATCATTGAAAATACCTTATAATATAGCGTAATATGCAGTGTATCATTGAAAATACCTTATAATATACCGTAATATGCAGTGTATCATTGAAAATACCTTATAATATAACGTAATATGCAGTGTATCATTGAAAATACCTTATAATATAACGTAATATGCAGTGTATCATAGAAAATACCATGTAATATAACGTAATATACAGTGTATCATTGAAAATACCTTATAATATAACGTAACATGCAGTGTATCATTGAAAATACCTTATAATATAACGTAATATGCAGTGTATCATTGAAAATACCTTATAATAAAGCGTAATATGCAGTATATCATTGAAAATACCTTATAATATAGCGTAATATGCAGTGTATCATTGAAAATACCTTATAATATAACGTAATATGCAGTGTATCATTGAAAATACCTTATAATATAACGTAATATGCAGTGTATCATTGAAAATACCTTATAATATAACGTAATATGCAGTGTATCATTGAAAATACCTTACTATATATCGTAATTTGTAGTGTATCTTTTAAAATAACTTATAATATAACGTAATATGCAGTGTATCGTTGAAAATACCTTATAATATATCGTAGTTTATCATTGAGAATACCTTATAATGTATCGTAATATGCAGTGTATCATTGAAAATACCTTATAATATAGCGTAATATGCAGTGTATCATTGAAAATACCTTATAATATACCGTAATATGCAGTGTATCATTGAAAATACCTTATAATATAACGTAATATGCAGTGTATCATTGAAAATACCTTATAATATAACGTAATATGCAGTGTATCATAGAAAATACCATGTAATATAACGTAATATACAGTGTATCATTGAAAATACCTTATAATATAACGTAACATGCAGTGTATCATTGAAAATACCTTATAATATAACGTAATATGCAGTGTATCATTGAAAATACCTTATAATAAAGCGTAATATGCAGTATATCATTGAAAATACCTTATAATATAGCGTAATATGCAGTGTATCATTGAAAATACCTTATAATATAACGTAATATGCAGTGTATCATTGAAAATACCTTATAATATAACGTAATATGCAGTGTATCATTGAAAATACCTTCTAATATAACGTAATATGCAGTGTATCATTGAAAATACCTTATAATATATCGTAGTTTATCATTGAGAATACCTTATAATGTATCGTAATATGCAGTGTATCATTGAAAATACCTTATAATATAGCGTAATATGCAGTGTATCATTGAAAATACCTTATAATATACCGTAATATGCAGTGTATCATTGAAAATACCTTATAATATAACGTAATATGCAGTGTATCATTGAAAATACCGTATAATATAACGTAATATGCAGTGTATCATAGAAAATACCATGTAATATAACGTAATATACAGTGTATCATTGAAAATACCTTATAATATAACGTAACATGCAGTGTATCATTGAAAATACCTTATAATATAACGTAATATGCAGTGTATCATTGAAAATACCTTATAATAAAGCGTAATATGCAGTATATCATTGAAAATACCTTATAATATAGCGTAATATGCAGTGTATCATTGAAAATACCTTATAATATAACGTAATATGCAGTGTATCATTGAAAATACCTTATAATATAACGTAATATGCAGTGTATCATTGAAAATACCTTCTAATATAACGTAATATGCAGTGTATCATTGAAAATACCTTATTACATATCGTAATATGCAGTGTATCATTAAAAATACCTTATAATAAAGCGTAATATGCAGTATATCATTGAAAATACCTTATAATATAGCGTAATATGCAGTGTATCATTGAAAATACCTTATAATATAACGTAATATGCAGTGTATCATTGAAAATACCTTATAATATAACGTAATATGCAGTGTATCATTGAAAATACCTTCTAATATAACGTAATATGCAGTGTATCATTGAAAATACCTTATTACATATCGTAATATGCAGTGTATCATTGAAAATACCTTATAATAAAGCGTAATATGCAGTATATCATTGAAAATACCTTATAATATAGCGTAATATGCAGTGTATCATTGAAAATACCTTATAATATAACGTAATATGCAGTGTATCATTGAAAATACCTTATAATATAACGTAATATGCAGTGTATCATTGAAAATACCTTCTAATATAACGTAATATGCAGTGTATCATTGAAAATACCTTATTACATATCGTAATATGCAGTGTATCATTGAAAATACCTTATAATAAAGCGTAATATGCAGTATATCATTGAAAATACCTTATAATATAGCGTAATATGCAGTGTATCATTGAAAATACCTTATAATATAACGTAATATGCAGTGTATCATTGAAAATACCTTATAATATAACGTAATATGCAGTGTATCATTGAAAATACCTTCTAATATAACGTAATATGCAGTGTATCATTGAAAATACCTTATTACATATCGTAATATGCAGTGTATCATTGAAAATAACTTATAATATAACGTAATATGCAGTGTATCATTGAAAATACCTTATAATATAACGTAATATGCAGTGTATCATTGAAAATATCTTACTATATATCGTAATTTGTAGTGTATCTTTTAAAATAACTTATAATATAACGTAATATGCAGTGTATCGTTGAAAATACCTTATAATATATCGTAGTTTATCATTGAAAATACCTTATAATGTATCGTAATATGCAGTGTATCATTGAAAATACCTTATAATATAGCGTAATATGCAGTGTATCATGGAAAATACCTTATAATATACCGTAATATGCAGTGTATCATTGAAAATACCTTATAATATAACGTAATATGCAGTGTATCATTGAAAATACCTTATAATATAACGTAATATGCAGTGTATCATAGAAAATACCATGTAATATAAAGTAATATACAGTGTATCATTGAAAATACCTTATAATATAACGTAATATGCAGTGTATCATTGAAAATACCTTATAATATAACGTAATATGCAGTGTATCATTGAAAATACCTTATAATAAAGCGTAATATGCAGTATATCATTGAAAATACCTTATAATATAGCGTAATATGCAGTGTATCATTGAAAATACCTTATAATATAACGTAATATGCAGTGTATCATT
Organism: Lasioglossum lativentre; assembly: GCA_916610255.1. Lineage (NCBI taxonomy): Eukaryota > Metazoa > Arthropoda > Insecta > Hymenoptera > Halictidae > Lasioglossum > Lasioglossum lativentre. The sequence goes on along the minus strand of CAKAJI010000175.1, from coordinate 275,559 downwards.
GAAAATACCTTATAATATAACGTAATATGCAGTGTATCATTGAAAATACCTTCTAATATAACGTAATATGCAGTGTATCATTGAAAATACCTTATTACATATCGTAATATGCAGTGTATCATTGAAAATACCTTATAATAAAGCGTAATATGCAGTATATCATTGAAAATACCTTATAATATAGCGTAATATGCAGTGTATCATTGAAAATACCTTATAATATAACGTAATATGCAGTGTATCATTGAAAATACCTTATAATATAACGTAATATGCAGTGTATCATTGAAAATACCTTCTAATATAACGTAATATGCAGTGTATCATTAAAAATACCTTATTACATATCGTAATATGCAGTGTATCATTGAAAATACCTTATAATATAACGTAATATGCCGTGTATCATAGAAAATACCATGTAATATAACGTAGTATACAGTGTATCATTGAAAATACCTTATAATATATCGTAGTTTATCATTGAAAATACCTTATAATATAACGTAATATGCAGTGTATCATTGAAAATACCTTATAATATAACGTAATATGCAGTGTATCATTGAAAATACCTTCTAATATAACGTAATATGCAGTGTATCATTGAAAATACCTTATTACATATCGTAATATGCAGTGTATCATTGAAAATACCTTATAATATAACGTAATATGCAGTGTATCATAGAAAATACCATGTAATATAACGTAATATACAGTGTATCATTGAAAATACCTTATAATATAACGTAATATGCAGTGTATCATTGAAAATACCTTCTAATATATCGTAGTTTATCATTGAAAATACCTTATAATATAACGTAATATGCAGTGTATCATTGAAAATACCTTATAATATAACGTAACATGCAGTGTATCATTGAAAATACCTTATAATATAACGTAATATGCAGTGTATCATTGAAAATACCTTATAATAAAGCGTAATATGCAGTATATCATTGAAAATACCTTATAATATAGCGTAATATGCAGTGTATCATTGAAAATACCTTATAATATATCGTAATATGCAGTGTATCATTGAAAATACCTTATAATATAACGTAATATGCAGTGTATCATTGAAAATACCTTCTAATATAACGTAATATGCAGTGTATCATTGAAAATACCTTATTACATATCGTAATATGCAGTGTATCATTGAAAATACCTTATAATATAACGTAATATGCAGTGTATCATTGAAAATACCTTATAATATAACGTAATATGCAGTGTATCATTGAAAATACCTTCTAATATAACGTAATATGCAGTGTATCATTGAAAATACCTTATTACATATCGTAATATGCAGTGTATCATTGAAAATACCTTATAATATAACGTAATATGCAGTGTATCATAGAAAATACCATGTAATATAACGTAATATACAGTGTATCATTGAAAATACCTTATAATATAACGTAATATGCAGTGTATCATTGAAAATACCTTCTAATATATCGTAGTTTATCATTGAAAATACCTTATAATATAACGTAATATGCAGTGTATCATTGAAAATACCTTATAATATAACGTAACATGCAGTGTATCATTGAAAATACCTTATAATATAACGTAATAGGCAGTGTATCATTGAAAATACCTTATAATAAAGCGTAATATGCAGTATATCATTGAAAATACCTTATAATATAACGTAATATGCAGTGTATGATTGAAAATACCTTATAATAAAGCGTAATATGCAGTATATCATTGAAAATACCTTATAATATAGCGTAATATGCAGTGTATCATTGAAAATACCTTCTAATATAACGTAATATGCAGTGTATCATTGAAAATACCTTATTACATATCGTAATATGCAGTGTATCATTGAAAATACCTTATAATATAACGTAATATGCAGTGTATCATTGAAAATACCTTATAATATAACGTAATATGCAGTGTATCATTGAAAATACCTTCTAATATAACGTAATATGCAGTGTATCATTGAAAATACCTTATTACATATCGTAATATGCAGTGTATCATTGAAAATACCTTATAATATAACGTAATATGCAGTGTATCATAGAAAATACCATGTAATATAACGTAATATACAGTGTATCATTGAAAATACCTTATAATATAACGTAATATGCAGTGTATCATTGAAAATACCTTCTAATATATCGTAGTTTATCATTGAAAATACCTTATAATATAACGTAATATGCAGTGTATCATTGAAAATACCTTATAATATAACGTAACATGCAGTGTATCATTGAAAATACCTTATAATATAACGTAATATGCAGTGTATCATTGAAAATACCTTATAATAAAGCGTAATATGCAGTATATCATTGAAAATACCTTATAATATAACGTAATATGCAGTGTATCATTGAAAATACCTTATAATAAAGCGTAATATGCAGTATATCATTGAAAATACCTTATAATATAGCGTAATATGCAGTGTATCATTGAAAATACCTTATAATATATCGTAATATGCAGTGTATCATTGAAAATACCTTATAATATAACGTAATATGCAGTGTATCATTGAAAATACCTTCTAATATAACGTAATATGCAGTGTATCATTGAAAATACCTTATTACATATCGTAATATGCAGTGTATCATTGAAAATACCTTATAATATAACGTAATATGCAGTGTATCATTGAAAATACCTTACTATATATCGTAATTTGTAGTGTATCTTTTAAAATACATTATAATATAACGTAATATGCAGTGTATCTTTGAAAATACCTTATAATATATCGTAGTTTATCATTGAAAATACCTTATAATGTATCGTAATATGCAGTGTATCATTGAAAATACCTTATAATATAACGTAATATGCAGTGTATCATTGAAAATACCTTCTAATATAACGTAATATGCAGTGTATCATTGAAAATACCTTATTACATATCGTAATATGCAGTGTATCATTGAAAATACCTTATAATATAACGTAATATGCAGTGTATCATAGAAAATACCATGTAATATAACGTAATATACAGTGTATCATTGAAAATACCTTATAATATAGCGTAATATGCAGTGTATCATTGAAAATACCTTATAATATAACGTAATATGCAGTGTATCATTGAAAATACCTTATAATATAGCGTAATTTGCAGTGTATCATTGAAAATACCTTATAATATAACGTAATATGCAGTGTATCATTGAAAATACCTTATAATATAACGTAATATGCAGTGTATCATTGAAAATACCTTCTAATATAACGTAATATGCAGTGTATCATTGAAAATACCTTATTACATATCGTAATATGCAGTGTATCATTGAAAATACCTTATAATATAACGTAATATGCAGTGTATCATTGAAAATACCTTATAATAAAGCGTAATATGCAGTATATCATTGAAAATACCTTATAATATAACGTAATATGCAGTGTATCATTGAAAATACCTTATAATAAAGCGTAATATGCAGTATATCATTGAAAATACCTTATAATATAGCGTAATATGCAGTGTATCATTGAAAATACCTTATAATATATCGTAATATGCAGTGTATCATTGAAAATACCTTATAATATAACGTAATATGCAGTGTATCATTGAAAATACCTTCTAATATAACGTAATATGCAGTGTATCATTGAAAATACCTTATTACATATCGTAATATGCAGTGTATCATTGAAAATACCTTATAATATAACGTAATATGCAGTGTATCATTGAAAATACCTTACTATATATCGTAATTTGTAGTGTATCTTTTAAAATACATTATAATATAACGTAATATGCAGTGTATCTTTGAAAATACCTTATAATATATCGTAGTTTATCATTGAAAATACCTTATAATGTATCGTAATATGCAGTGTATCATTGAAAATACCTTATAATATAACGTAATATGCAGTGTATCATTGAAAATACCTTATAATATAACGTAATATGCAGTGTATCATTGAAAATACCTTATAACATATCATAATATGAAGTGTATCATTGAAAATACCTTATAATATAACGTAATATGCAGTGTATCATAGAAAATACCATGTAATATAACGTAATATACAGTGTATCATTGAAAATACCTTATAATATAGCGTAATATGCAGTGTATCATTGAAAATACCTTATAATATAACGTAATATGCAGTGTATCATTGAAAATACCTTATAATATAGCGTAATTTGCAGTGTATCATTGAAAATACCTTATAATATAACGTAATATGCAGTGTATCATTGAAAATACCTTATAATATAACGTAATATGCAGTGTATCATTGAAAATACCTTCTAATATAACGTAATATGCAGTGTATCATTGAAAATACCTTATTACATATCGTAATATGCAGTGTATCATTGAAAATACCTTATAATATAACGTAATATGCAGTGTATCATAGAAAATACCATGTAATATAACGTAATATACAGTGTATCATTGAAAATACCTTATAATATAGCGTAATATGCAGTGTATCATTGAAAATACCTTATAATATAACGTAATATGCAGTGTATCATTGAAAATACCTTATAATATAACGTAATATGCAGTGTATCATTGAAAATACCTTATAATATAACGTAATATGCAGTGTATCATTGAAAATACCTTATAATATAACGTAACATGCAGTGTATCATTGAAAATACCTTATAATATAACGTAATATGCAGTGTATCATTGAAAATACCTTATAATAAAGCGTAATATGCAGTATATCATTGAAAATACCTTATAATATACCGTAATATGCAGTGTATCATTGAAAATACCTTATAATATAACGTAATATGCAGTGTATCATTGAAAATACCTTCTAATATAACGTAATATGCAGTGTATCATTGAAAATACCTTATTACATATCGTAATATGCAGTGTATCATTGAAAATACCTTATAATATAACGTAATATGCAGTGTATCATTGAAAATACCTTACTATATATCGTAATTTGTAGTGTATCTTTTAAAATACATTATAATATAACGTAATATGCAGTGTATCTTTGAAAATACCTTATAATATATCGTAGTTTATCATTGTAAATACCTTATAATGTATCGTAATATGCAGTGTATCATTGAAAATACCTTATAATATAACGTAATATGCAGTGTATCATTGAAAATACCTTCTAATATAACGTAATATGCAGTGTATCATTGAAAATACCTTATTACATATCGTAATATACAGTGTATCATTGAAAATACCTTATAATATAACGTAATATGCAGTGTATCATAGAAAATACCATGTAATATAACGTAATATACAGTGTATCATTGAAAATACCTTATAATATAGCGTAATATGCAGTGTATCATTGAAAATACCTTATAATATAACGTAATATGCAGTGTATCATTGAAAATACCTTATAATATAACGTAATATGCAGTGTATCATTGAAAATACCTTATAATATAACGTAATATGCAGTGTATCATTGAAAATACCTTATAATAAAGCGTAATATGCAGTATATCATTGAAAATTCCTTATAATATAGCGTAATATGCAGTGTATCATTGAAAATACCTTATAATATACCGTAATATGCAGTGTATCATTGAAAATACCTTATAATATAACGTAATATGCAGTGTATCATTGAAAATACCTTATAATATAACGTAATATGCAGTGTATCATAGAAAATACCATGTAATATAACGTAATATACAGTGTATCATTGAAAATACCTTATAATATAACGTAACATGCAGTGTATCATTGAAAATACCTTATAATATAACGTAATATGCAGTGTATCATTGAAAATACCTTATAATAAAGCGTAATATGCAGTATATCATTGAAAATACCTTATAATATAGCGTAATATGCAGTGTATCATTGAAAATACCTTATAATATAACGTAATATGCAGTGTATCATTGAAAATAGCTTATAATATAACGTAATATGCAGTGTATCATTGAAAATACCTTCTAATATAACGTAATATGCAGTGTATCATTGAAAATACCTTATTACATATCGTAATATGCAGTGTATCATTGAAAATACCTTATAATATAACGTAATATGCAGTGTATCATAGAAAATACCATGTAATATAACGTAATATACAGTGTATCATTGAAAATACCTTATAATATAGCGTAATATGCAGTGTATCATTGAAAATACCTTATAATATAACGTAATATGCAGTGTATCATTGAAAATACCTTATAATATAACGTAATATGCAGTGTATCATTGAAAATACCTTATAATATAACGTAATATGCAGTGGATCATAGAAAATACCATGTAATATAACGTAATATACAGTGTATCATTGAAAATACCTTATAATATAACGTAATATGCAGTGTATCATTGAAAATACCTTCTAATATATCGTAGTTTATCATTGAAAATACCTTATAATATAACGTAATATGCAGTGTTTCAGTGAAAATACATTATAATATAACGTAATATGCAGTATATCATTGAAAATACCTTATAATATACCGTAATATGCAGTGTATCATTGAAAATACCTTATAATATAACGTAATATGCAGTGTATCATTGAAAATACCTTATAATAAAGCGTAATATGCAGTATATCATTGAAAATACCTTATAATATAGCGTAATATGCAGTGTATCATTGAAAATACCTTATAATATAACGTAATATGCAGTGTATCATTGAAAATACCTTATAATAAAGCGTAATATGCAGTATATCATTGAAAATACCTTATAATATAGCGTAATATGCAGTGTATCATTGAAAATACCTTATAATATATCGTAATATGCAGTGTATCATTGAAATTACCTTATAATATAACGTAATATGCAGTGTATCATTGAAAATACCTTCTAATATAACGTAATATGCAGTGTATCATTGAAAATACCTTATTACATATCGTAATATGCAGTGTATCATTGAAAATACCTTATAATATATCGTAGTTTATCATTGAAAATACCTTATAATGTATCGTAATATGCAGTGTATCATTGAAAATACCTTATAATATAGCGTAATATGCAGTGTATCATTGAAAATACCTTATAATATACCGTAACATGCAGTGTATCATTGAAAATACCTTATAATATAACGTAATATGCAGTGTATCATTGAAAATACCTTATAATAAAGCGTAATATGCAGTATATCATTGAAAATACCTTATAATATAGCGTAATATGCAGTGTATCATTGAAAATACCTTATAATATAACGTAATATGCAGTGTATCATTGAAAATACCTTATAATATAACGTAATATGCAGTGTATCATTGAAAATACCTTCTAATATAACGTAATATGCAGTGTATCATTGAAAATACCTTATTACATATCGTAATATGCAGTGTATCATTGAAAATACCTTATAATATAACGTAATATGCAGTGTATCATTGAAATACCTTACCATATATATCGTAATTTGTAGTGTATCTTTTAAAATACCTTATAATATAACGTAATATGCAGTGTATCGTTGAAAATACCTTATAATATATCGTAGTTTATCATTGAAAATACCTTATAATGTATCGTAATATGCAGTGTATCAATGAAAATACCTTATAATATAACGTAATATGCAGTGTATCATTGAAAATACCTTCTAATATATCGTAGTTTATCATTGAAAATACCTTATAATATAACGTAATATGCAGTGTATCATTGAAAATACCTTATAATACAACGTAATATACAGTATATCATTGAAAATACCTCATAATATATCGTAATATGTAGTTTATCATTGTAAATACCTTATAACATAACGTAATATGCAGTGTATCATTGAAAATACCTTATAATGTAACGTAATATGCAGTGTATCATTGAAAATACCTTATAATATAACGTAATATGCAGTGTATCATTGAAAATACCTTCTAATATAACGTAATATGCAGTGTATCATTGAAAATACCTTATTACATATCGTAATATGCAGTGTATCATTGAAAATACCTTATAATATAACGTAATATGCAGTGTATCATTGAAAATACCTTACTATATATCGTAATTTGTAGTGTATCTTTTAAAATACCTTATAATATAACGTAATATGCAGTGTATCGTTGAAAATACCTTATAATATATCGTAGTTTATCATTGAAAATACCTTATAATGTATCGTAATATGCAGTGTATCAATGAAAATACCTTATAATATAACGTAATATGCAGTGTATCATTGAAAATACCTTCTAATATATCGTAGTTTATCATTGAAAATACCTTATAATGTAACGTAATATGCAGTGTATCATTGGAAATAACTTATAATATGACGTAACCTGCAGTGTATCATTGAAAATACCTTTATAATATAGCGTAATATGCAGTGTATCATTGAAAATACCTTATAATATAACGTAATATGCAGTGTATCATTGAAAATACCTTACTATATATCGTAATTTGTAGTGTATCTTTTAAAATACCTTATAATATAACGTAATATGCAGTGTATCGTTGAAAATACCTTATAATATATCGTAGTTTATCATTGAAAATACCTTATAATGTATCGTAATATGCAGTGTATCAATGAAAATACCTTATAATATAACGTAATATGCAGTGTATCATTGAAAATACCTTCTAATATATCGTAGTTTATCATTGAAAATACCTTATAATATAACGTAATATGCAGTGTATCATTGAAAATACCTTATAATATAACGTAATGTGCAGTGTATCATTGAAAATACCTTATAATATAACGTAACATGCAGTGTATCATTGAAAATACCTTATAATATAACGTAATATGCAGTGTATCATTGAAAATACCTTATAATAAAGCGTAATATGCAGTATATCATTGAAAATACCTTATAATATAGCGTAATATGCAGTGTATCATTGAAAATACCTTATAATATAACGTAATATGCAGTGTATCATTGAAAATACCTTATAATATAGCGTAATATGCAGTGTATCATTGAAAATACCTTATAATATAACGTAATATGCAGTGTATCATTGAAAATACCTTACTATATATCGTAATTTGTAGTGTATCTTTTAAAATACCTTATAATATAACGTAATATGCAGTGTATCGTTGAAAATACCTTATAATATATCGTAGTTTATCATTGAAAATACCTTATAATGTATCGTAATATGCAGTGTATCAATGAAAATACCTTATAATATAACGTAATATGCAGTGTATCATTGAAAATACCTTCTAATATATCGTAGTTTATCATTGAAAATACCTTATAATATAACGTAATATGCAGTGTATCATTGAAAATACCTTATAATATAACGTAATATGCAGTGTATCATTGAAAATACCTTATAATATAACGTAACATGCAGTGTATCATTGAAAATACCTTATAATATAACGTAATATGCAGTGTATCATTGAAAATACCTTATAATAAAGCGTAATATGCAGTATATCATTGAAAATACCTTACTATATATCGTAATTTGTAGTGTATCATTGAAAATACCTTATAATATAACGTAATATGCAGTGTATCATTGAAAATACCTTATAATAAAGCGTAATATGCAGTATATCATTGAAAATACCTTATAATATAGCGTAATATGCAGTGTATCATTGAAAATACCTTATAATATAACGTAATATGCAGTATATCATTGAAAATACCTTATAATATAGCGTAATATGCAGTGTATCATTGAAAATACCTTATAATATAACGTAATATGCAGTGTATCATTGAAAATACCTTATAATATAACGTAATATGCAGTGTATCATTGAAAATACCTTATAATATAACGTAATATGCAGTGTATCATAGAAAATACCATGTAATATAACGTAATATACAGTGTATCATTGAAAATACCTTATAATATAACGTAACATGCAGTGTATCATTGAAAATACCTTATAATATAACGTAATATGCAGTGTATCATTGAAAATACCTTATAATAAAGCGTAATATGCAGTATATCATTGAAAATACCTTATAATATAGCGTAATATGCAGTGTATCATTGAAAATACCTTATAATATATCGTAATATGCAGTGTATCATTGAAAATACCTTATAATATAACGTAATATGCAGTGTATCATTGAAAATACCTTCTAATATAACGTAATATGCAGTGTATCATTGAAAATACCTTATTACATATCGTAATATGCAGTGTATCATTGAAAATACCTTATAATGTAACGTAATATGCAGTGTATCATTGAAAATACCTTACTATATATCGTAATTTGTAGTGTATCTTTTAAAATACATTATAATATAACGTAATATGCAGTGTATCGTTGAAAATACCTTATAATATATCGTAGTTTATCATTGAAAATACCTTATAATGTATCGTAATATGCAGTGTATCATTGAAAATACCTTATAATATAGCGTAAGATGCAGTGTATCATTGAAAATACCTTATAATATAACGTAATATGCAGTGTATCATTGAAAATACCTTCTAATATAACGTAATATGCAGTGTATCATTGAAAATACCTTATTACATATCGTAATATGCAGTGTATCATTGAAAATACCTTATAATATAACGTAATATGCAGTGTATCATTGAAAATACCTTACTATATATCGTAATTTGTAGTGTATCTTTTAAAATACCTTATAATATAACGTAATATGCAGTGTATCGTTGAAAATACCTTATAATATATCGTAGTTTATCATTGAAAATACCTTATAATGTATCGTAATATGCAGTGTATCAATGAAAATACCTTATAATATAACGTAATATGCAGTGTATCATTGAAAATACCTTCTAATATATCGTAGTTTATCATTGAAAATACCTTATAATATAACGTAATATGCAGTGTATCATTGGCAATACCATATAATATGACGTAATATACAGTGTATCATTGAAAATACCTTATACTACAACGTAATATACAGTATATCATTGAAAATACCTCATAATATATCGTAATATGTAGTTTATCATTGTAAATACCTTATAACATAACGTAATATGCAGTGTATCATTGAAAATACCTTATAATGTAACGTAATATGCAGTGTATCATTGGAAATAACTTATAATATGACGTAACCTGCAGTGTATCATTGAAAATACCTTATAATATAGCGTAATATGCAGTGTATCATTGAAAATACCTTATAATATAACGTAATATGCAGTGTATCATTGAAAATACCTTACTATATATCGTAATTTGTAGTGTATCTTTTAAAATACCTTATAATATAACGTAATATGCAGTGTATCGTTGAAAATACCTTATAATATATCGTAGTTTATCATTGAAAATACCTTATAATGTATCGTAATATGCAGTGTATCAATGAAAATACCTTATAATATAACGTAATATGCAGTGTATCATTGAAAATACCTTCTAATATATCGTAGTTTATCATTGAAAATACCTTATAATATAAAATAATATGCAGTGTATCATTGAAAATACCTTATAATATAACGTAATATGCAGTGTATCATTGAAAATACCTTCTAATATAACGTAATATGCAGTGTATCATTGAAAATACCTTATTACATATCGTAATATGCAGTGTATCATTGAAAATACCTTATAATATAACGTAATATGCAGTGTATCATTGAAAATACCTTATAATATAACGTAATATGCAGTGAATCATTGAAAATACCTTATAACATATCGTAATATGCAGTGTATCATTGAAAATACCTTATAATATAACGTAATATGCAGTGAATCATTGAAAATACCTTATAATATAACGTAATATGCAGTGTATCATTGAAAATACCATGTAATATAACGTAATATACAGTGTATCATTGAAAATACCTTATAATATAACGTAATAAGCAGTGTATCAATGAAAATACCTTCTAATATAACGTAATATGCAGTTTATCATTGAAAATACCTTATAATATATCGTAATATACAGTGTATCATTGAAAATACCTTATAACATATCGTAATATGCAGTGTATCATTGAAAATACCTTATAATATAACGTAATATGCAGTGAATCATTGAAAATACCTTATAATATAACGTAATATGCAGTGTATCATTGAAAATACCATGTAATATAACGTAATATACAGTGTATCATTGAAAATACCTTATAATATAACGTAATATGCAGTGTATCAATGAAAATACCTTCTAATATATCGTAGTTTATCATTGAAAATACCTTATAATATAACGTAATATGCAGTGTATCATTGAAAATACCTTCTAATATAACGTAATATGCAGTGTATCATTGAAAATGCCTTCTAATATATCGTAGTTTATCATTGAAAATACCTTATAATATAACGTAACATGCAGTGTATCATTGAAAATACCTTATAATATAACGTAATATGCAGTGTATCATTGAAAATACCTTCTAATATAACGTAATATGCAGTGTATCATTGAAAATGCCTTCTAATATATCGTAGTTTATCATTGAAAATACCTTATAATATAACGTAACATGCAGTGTATCATTGAAAATACCTTATAATCTAACGTAATATGCAGTGTATCATTGGAAATAACTTATAATATGACGTAATATGCAGTGTATCATTGAAAATACCTTCTAATATATCGTAGTTTATCATTGTGAATTGCTTATAATATAACGTAATATGCAGTGTATCATTGAAAATACCTTATAATATAACGTAATATGCAGTGTATCATTGAAAATACCTTCTAATATATCGTAGTTTATCATTGAGAATTGTTTATAATATAACGTAATATGCAGTGTATCATTGAAAATACCTTATAATATAACGTAATATGCAGTGTATCATTGAAAATACCTTATAATATATCGTAATTTGTAGTGTATCATTGATGATACCTTATAATATATCGTAATTTGTAGTGTATAATTGAAAATACCTCATAATATAACGAAATATGCAGTGTATCATTGAAAATACCTTATAATATATCGTAGTTTATCATTGAAAATACCTCATAATATAACGTAATATGCAGTGTATCATTGGAAATACCTTATAATATATCGTAGTTTATCATTGAAAATTCCTTATAATATAACGTAATATGCAGTGTATCATTGGCAATACCATATAATATGACGTAATATGCAGTGTATAATTGAAAATACCTTATAATATAACGAAATATGCAGTGTATCATTGAAAATACCTTCTAATATATCGTAGTTTATCATTGAAAATACCTTATAATATAACGTAATATGCAGTGTATCATTGAAAATACCATGTAATATAACGTAATATACAGTGTATCTTTGAAAATACCTTATAATATAACGAAATATGCAGTGTATCATTGAAAACACCTTCTAAAATATCGTAGTTTCTCATTGAAAATACCTTATAATATAACGTAATATGCAGTGTATCATTGAAAATACCATGTAATATAACGTAATATACAGTGTATCATTGAAAATACCTTATAATATAACGTAATATGCAGTGTATCATTGAAAATACCTTCTAATATATCGTAGTTTATCATTGAAAATACCTTATAACATATCGTAATATGCAGTGTATCATTGAAAATACCTTATAATATAACGTAATATGCAGTGTATCAATGAAAATACCTTATAATATAACGTAATATGCAGTGTATCATTGAAAATACCATGTAATATAACGTAATATACAGTGTATCTTTGAAAATACCTTATAATATAACGAAATATGCAGTGTATCATTGAAAACACCTTCTAAAATATCGTAGTTTCTCATTGAAAATACCTTATAATATAACGTAATATGCAGTGTATCATTGAAAATACCATGTAATATAACGTAATATACAGTGTATCATTGAAAATACCTTATAATATAACGTAATATGCAGTGTATCATTGAAAATACCTTCTAATATATCGTAGTTTATCATTGAAAATACCTTATAACATATCGTAATATGCAGTGTATCATTGAAAATACCTTATAATATAACGTAATATGCAGTGTATCATTGAAAATACCTTATAATATAACGTAATATGCAGTGTATCATTGAAAATACCATGTAATATATAACGTAATATACAGTGTATCATTGAAAATACCTTATAATATAACGTAATATGCAGTGTATCAATGAAAATACCTTATAATATAACGTAATATGCAGTGTATCATTGAAAATACCTTCTAATATAACATAATATTCAGTGTATCATTGAAAATACCTTATTATATAACGTAATATGCAGTGTATCATTGAAAATACCTTATAACATATCCTAATATGCAGTGTATCATTGAAAATACCTTCTAATATAACGTAATATGCAGTGTATCATTGAATATACCTTATAATATATCGTAATATACAGTGTATCATTGAAAATACCTTATAACATATCGTAATATGCAGTGTATCATTGAAAATACCTTATAATATATCGTAGTTTATCATTGAAAATTCCTTATAATATAACGTAATATGCAGTGTATCATTGGCAATACCATATAATATGACGTAATATGCAGTGTATAATTGAAAATACCTTATAATATAACGAAATATGCAGTGTATCATTGAAAATACCTTCTAATATATCGTAGTTTATCATTGAAAATACCTTATAATATAACGTAATATGCAGTGTATCATTGAAAATACCATGTAATATAACGTAATATACAGTGTATCTTTGAAAATACCTTATAATATAACGAAATATGCAGTGTATCATTGAAAACACCTTCTAAAATATCGTAGTTTCTCATTGAAAATACCTTATAATATAACGTAATATGCAGTGTATCATTGAAAATACCATGTAATATAACGTAATATACAGTGTATCATTGAAAATACCTTATAATATAACGTAATATGCAGTGTATCATTGAAAATACCTTCTAATATATCGTAGTTTATCATTGAAAATACCTTATAACATATCGTAATATGCAGTGTATCATTGAAAATACCTTATAATATAACGTAATATGCAGTGAATCATTGAAAATACCTTATAATATAACGTAATATGCAGTGTATCATTGAAAATACCATGTAATATAACGTAATATACAGTGTATCATTGAAAATACCTTATAATATAACGTAATATGCAGTGTATCAATGAAAATACCTTCTAATATATCGTAGTTTATCATTGAAAATACCTTATAATATAACGTAATATGCAGTGTATCATTGAAAATACCTTATAATATAACGTAATATGCAGTGTATCATTGAAAATGCCTTCTAATATATCGTAGTTTATCATTGAAAATACCTTATAACATAACGTAACATGCAGTGTATCATTGAAAATACCTTATAATCTAACGTAATATGCAGTGTATCATTGAAAATACCTTATAATATATCGTAATATGCAGTGTATCATTGAAAATACCATGTAATATAACGTAATATACAGTGTATCATTGAAAATACCTTATAATATAACGTAATATGCAGTGTATCAATGAAAATACCTTCTAATATATCGTAGTTTATCATTGAAAATACCTTATAATATAACGTAATATGCAGTGTATCATTGAAAATACCTTCTAATATAACGTAATATGCAGTGTATCATTGAAAATGCCTTCTAATATATCGTAGTTTATCATTGAAAATACCTTATAATATAACGTAACATGCAGTGTATCATTGAAAATACCTTATAATATAACGTAATATGCAGTGTATCATTGAAAATACCTTCTAATATAACGTAATATGCAGTGTATCATTGAAAATGCCTTCTAATATATCGTAGTTTATCATTGAAAATACCTTATAATATAACGTAACATGCAGTGTATCATTGAAAATACCTTATAATCTAACGTAATATGCAGTGTATCATTGGAAATAACTTATAATATGACGTAATATGCAGTGTATCATTGAAAATACCTTCTAATATATCGTAGTTTATCATTGTGAATTGCTTATAATATAACGTAATATGCAGTGTATCATTGAAAATACCTTATAATATAACGTAATATGCAGTGTATCATTGAAAATACCTTATAATAGAACGTAATATGCGGTGTATCATTGAAAATACCTTATAATAAAACGTAATATGCAGTGTATCATTGAAAATGCCTTATAATATAACGTAATATGCAGTGTATCATTGAAAATGCCTTATAATATAACGTAATATGCAGTGTATCATTGATAATACCTTATACTACAACGTAATATACGGTATATCATTGAAAATACCTTATAATATATCGTAATATGTAGTTTATCATTGAAAATACCTTATAATATAACGTAATATGCAGTGTATCATTGAAAATACCTTCTAATATATCGTAGTTTATCATTGAGAATTGTTTATAATATAACGTAATATGCAGTGTATCATTGAAAATACCTTATAATATAACGTAATATGCAGTGTATCATTGAAAATACCTTATAATATATCGTAATTTGTAGTGTATCATTGATGATACCTTATAATATATCGTAATTTGTAGTGTATAATTGAAAATACCTCATAATATAACGAAATATGCAGTGTATCATTGAAAATACCTTATAATATATCGTAGTTTATCATTGAAAATACCTCATAATATAACGTAATATGCAGTGTATCATTGGAAATACCTTATAATATATCGTAGTTTATCATTGAAAATTCCTTATAATATAACGTAATATGCAGTGTATCATTGGCAATACCATATAATATGACGTAATATGCAGTGTATAATTGAAAATACCTTATAATATAACGAAATATGCAGTGTATCATTGAAAATACCTTCTAATATATCGTAGTTTATCATTGAAAATACCTTATAATATAACGTAATATGCAGTGTATCATTGAAAATACCATGTAATATAACGTAATATACAGTGTATCTTTGAAAATACCTTATAATATAACGAAATATGCAGTGTATCATTGAAAACACCTTCTAAAATATCGTAGTTTCTCATTGAAAATACCTTATAATATAACGTAATATGCAGTGTATCATTGAAAATACCATGTAATATAACGTAATATGCAGTGTATCATAGAAAATACCATGTAATATAACGTAATATACAGTGTATCATTGAAAATACCTTATAATAAAGCGTAATATGCAGTATATCATTGAAAATACCTTATAATATAGCGTAATATGCAGTGTATCATTGAAAATACCTTATAATATAACGTAATATGCAGTGAATCATTGAAAATACCTTATAATATAACGTAATATGCAGTGTATCATTGAAAATACCATGTAATATATAACGTAATATACAGTGTATCATTGAAAATACCTTATAATATAACGTAATATGCAGTGTATCAATGAAAATACCTTATAATATAACGTAATATGCAGTGTATCATTGAAAATACCTTATAATATATCGTAGTTTATCATTGAAAATTCCTTATAATATAACGTAATATGCCGTGTATCATTGGCAATACCATATAATATGACGTAATATGCAGTGTATAATTGAAAATACCTTATAATATAACGAAATATGCAGTGTATCATTGAAAATACCTTCTAATATATCGTAGTTTATCATTGAAAATACCTTATAATATAACGTAATATGCAGTGTATCATTGAAAATACCATGTAATATAACGTAATATACAGTGTATCATTGAAAATACCTTATAATATAACGTAATATGCAGTGTATCATTGAAAATACCTTCTAATATATCGTAGTTTATCATTGAAAATACCTTATAACATATCGTAATATGCAGTGTATCATTGAAAATACCTTATAATATAACGTAATATGCAGTGAATCATTGAAAATACCTTATAATATAACGTAATATGCAGTGTATCATTGAAAATACCATGTAATATATAACGTAATATACAGTGTATCATTGAAAATACCTTATAATATAACGTAATATGCAGTGTATCAATGAAAATACCTTATAATATAACGTAATATGCAGTGTATCATTGAAAATACCTTCTAATATAACATAATATTCAGTGTATCATTGCAAATACCTTATTATATAACGTAATATGCAGTGTATCATTGAAAATACCTTATAACATATCCTAATATGCAGTGTATCATTGAAAATACCTTCTAATATAACGTAATATGCAGTGTATCATTGAAAATACCTTATAATATATCGTAATATACAGTGTATCATTGAAAATACCTTATAACATATCGTAATATGCAGTGTATCATTGAAAATACCTTATAATATATCGTAGTTTATCATTGAAAATTCCTTATAATATAACGTAATATGCCGTGTATCATTGGCAATACCATATAATATGACGTAATATGCAGTGTATAATTGAAAATACCTTATAATATAACGAAATATGCAGTGTATCATTGAAAATACCTTCTAATATATCGTAGTTTATCATTGAAAATACCTTATAATATAACGTAATATGCAGTGTATCATTGAAAATACCATGTAATATAACGTAATATACAGTGTATCTTTGAAAATACCTTATAATATAACGAAATATGCAGTGTATCATTGAAAACACCTTCTAAAATATCGTAGTTTCTCATTGAAAATACCTTATAATATAACGTAATATGCAGTGTATCATTGAAAATACCATGTAATATAACGTAATATACAGTGTATCACTGAAAATACCTTATAATATAACGTAATATGCAGTGTATCATTGAAAATACCTTCTAATATATCGTAGTTTATCATTGAAAATACCTTATAACATATCGTAATATGCAGTGTATCATTGAAAATACCTTATAATATAACGTAATATGCAGTGAATCATTGAAAATACCTTATAATATAACGTAATATGCAGTGTATCATTGAAAATACCATGTAATATAACGTAATATACAGTGTATCATTGAAAATACCTTATAATATAACGTAATATGCAGTGTATCAATGAAAATACCTTCTAATATATCGTAGTTTATCATTGAAAATACCTTATAATATAACGTAATATGCAGTGTATCATTGAAAATACCTTCTAATATAACGTAATATGCAGTGTATCATTGAAAATGCCTTCTAATATATCGTAGTTTATCATTGAAAATACCTTATAACATAACGTAACATGCAGTGTATCATTGAAAATACCTTATAATCTAACGTAATATGCAGTGTATCATTGAAAATACCTTATAATATAACGTAATATGCAGTGTATCATTGAAAATACCTTCTAATATATCGTAGTTTATCATTGAAAATACCTTATAATATAACGTAATATGCAGTGTATCATTGAAAATACCTTATAATATAACGTAATATAAAGTGTATCATTGAAAATACCTTATAACATATCGTAATATGCAGTGTATCATTGAAAATACCTTATAATATAACGTAATATGCAGTGAATCATTGAAAATACCTTATAATATAACGTAATATGCAGTGTATCATTGAAAATACCATGTAATATAACGTAATATACAGTGTATCATTGAAAATACCTTATAATATAACGTAATATGCAGTGTATCAATGAAAATACCTTATAATATAACGTAATATGCAGTGTATCATTGAAAATACCATGTAATATAACGTAATATACAGTGTATCTTTGAAAATACCTTATAATATAACGAAATATGCAGTGTATCATTGAAAACACCTTCTAAAATATCGTAGTTTCTCATTGAAAATACCTTATAATATAACGTAATATGCAGTGTATCATTGAAAATACCATGTAATATAACGTAATATACAGTGTATCATTGAAAATACCTTATAATATAACGTAATATGCAGTGTATCATTGAAAATACCTTCTAATATATCGTAGTTTATCATTGAAAATACCTTATAACATATCGTAATATGCAGTGTATCATTGAAAATACCTTATAATATAACGTAATATGCAGTGAATCATTGAAAATACCTTATAATATAACGTAATATGCAGTGTATCATTGAAAATACCATGTAATATATAACGTAATATACAGTGTATCATTGAAAATACCTTATAATATAACGTAATATGCAGTGTATCAATGAAAATACCTTATAATATAACGTAATATGCAGTGTATCATTGAAAATACCTTCTAATATAACATAATATTCAGTGTATCATTGAAAATACCTTATTATATAACGTAATATGCAGTGTATCATTGAAAATACCTTATAACATATCCTAATATGCAGTGTATCATTGAAAATACCTTCTAATATAACGTAATATGCAGTGTATCATTGAAAATACCTTATAATATATCGTAATATACAGTGTATCATTGAAAATACCTTATAACATATCGTAATATGCAGTGTATCATTGAAAATACCTTATAATATATCGTAGTTTATCATTGAAAATTCCTTATAATATAACGTAATATGCAGTGTATCATTGGCAATACCATATAATATGACGTAATATGCAGTGTATAATTGAAAATACCTTATAATATAACGAAATATGCAGTGTATCATTGAAAATACCTTCTAATATATCGTAGTTTATCATTGAAAATACCTTATAATATAACGTAATATGCAGTGTATCATTGAAAATACCATGTAATATAACGTAATATACAGTGTATCTTTGAAAATACCTTATAATATAACGAAATATGCAGTGTATCATTGAAAATACCTTCTAAAATATCGTAGTTTCTCATTGAAAATACCTTATAATATAACGTAATATGCAGTGTATCATTGAAAATACCATGTAATATAACGTAATATACAGTGTATCATTGAAAATACCTTATAATATAACGTAATATGCAGTGTATCATTGAAAATACCTTCTAATATATCGTAGTTTATCATTGAAAATACCTTATAACATATCGTAATATGCAGTGTATCATTGAAAATACCTTATAATATAACGTAATATGCAGTGTATCATTGAAAATACCTTATAATATAACGTAATATGCAGTGTATCATTGAAAATACCATGTAATATAACGTAATATACAGTGTATCATTGAAAATACCTTATAATATAACGTAATATGCAGTGTATCAATTAAAATACCTTCTAATATATCGTAGTTTATCATTGAAAATACCTTATAATATAACGTAATATGCAGTGTATCATTGAAAATACCTTCTAATATAACGTAATATGCAGTGTATCATTGAAAATGCCTTCTAATATATCGTAGTTTATCATTGAAAATACCTTATAACATAACGTAACATGCAGTGTATCATTGAAAATACCTTATAATCTAACGTAATATGCAGTGTATCATTGAAAATACCTTATAATATATCGTAATATGCAGTGTATCATTGAAAATACCATGTAATATAACGTAATATACAGTGTATCATTGAAAATACCTTATAATATAACGTAATATGCAGTGTATCAATGAAAATACCTTCTAATATATCGTAGTTTATCATTGAAAATACCTTATAATATAACGTAATATGCAGTGTATCATTGAAAATACCTTCTAATATAACGTAATATGCAGTGTATCATTGAAAATGCCTTCTAATATATCGTAGTTTATCATTGAAAATACCTTATAATATAACGTAACATGCAGTGTATCATTGAAAATACCTTATAATATAACGTAATATGCAGTGTATCATTGAAAATACCTTCTAATATAACGTAATATGCAGTGTATCATTGAAAATGCCTTCTAATATATCGTAGTTTATCATTGAAAATACCTTATAATATAACGTAACATGCAGTGTATCATTGAAAATACCTTATAATCTAACGTAATATGCAGTGTATCATTGGAAATAACTTATAATATGACGTAATATGCAGTGTATCATTGAAAATACCTTCTAATATATCGTAGTTTATCATTGTGAATTGCTTATAATATAACGTAATATGCAGTGTATCATTGAAAATACCTTATAATATAACGTAATATGCAGTGTATCATTGAAAATACCTTATAATAGAACGTAATATGCGGTGTATCATTGAAAATACCTTATAATAAAACGTAATATGCAGTGTATCATTGAAAATGCCTTATAATATAACGTAATATGCAGTGTATCATTGAAAATGCCTTATAATATAACGTAATATGCAGTGTATCATTGAAAATACCTTATACTACAACGTAATATACGGTATATCATTGAAAATACCTTATAATATATCGTAATATGTAGTTTATCATTGAAAATACCTTATAATATAACGTAATATGCAGTGTATCATTGAAAATACCTTCTAATATATCGTAGTTTATCATTGAGAATTGTTTATAATATAACGTAATATGCAGTGTATCATTGAAAATACCTTATAATATAACGTAATATGCAGTGTATCATTGAAAATACCTTATAATATATCGTAATTTGTAGTGTATCATTGATGATACCTTATAATATATCGTAATTTGTAGTGTATAATTGAAAATACCTCATAATATAACGAAATATGCAGTGTATCATTGAAAATACCTTATAATATATCGTAGTTTATCATTGAAAATACCTCATAATATAACGTAATATGCAGTGTATCATTGGAAATACCTTATAATATATCGTAGTTTATCATTGAAAATTCCTTATAATATAACGTAATATGCAGTGTATCATTGGCAATACCATATAATATGACGTAATATGCAGTGTATAATTGAAAATACCTTATAATATAACGAAATATGCAGTGTATCATTGAAAATACCTTATAATATATCGTAGTTTATCATTGAAAATACCTTATAATATAACGTAATATGCAGTGTATCATTGAAAATACCTTGTAATATAACGTAATATACAGTGTATCTTTGAAAATACCTTATAATATAACGAAATATGCAGTGTATCATTGAAAACACCTTCTAAAATATCGTAGTTTCTCATTGAAAATACCTTATAATATAACGTAATATGCAGTGTATCATTGAAAATACCATGTAATATAACGTAATATGCAGTGTATCATAGAAAATACCATGTAATATAACGTAATATACAGTGTATCATTGAAAATACCTTATAATAAAGCGTAATATGCAGTATATCATTGAAAATACCTTATAATATAGCGTAATATGCAGTGTATCATTGAAAATACCTTATAATATAACGTAACATGCAGTGAATCATTGAAAATACCTTATAATATAACGTAATATGCAGTGTATCATTGAAAATACCATGTAATATAACGTAATATACAGTGTATCATTGAAAATACCTTATAATATAACGTAATATGCAGTGTATCAATGAAAATACCTTCTAATATATCGTAGTTTATCATTGAAAATACCTTATAATATAACGTAATATGCAGTGTATCATTGAAAATACCTTCTAATATAACGTAATATGCAGTGTATCATTGAAAATGCCTTCTAATATATCGTAGTTTATCATTGAAAATACCTTATAATATAACGTAACATGCAGTGTATCATTGAAAATACCTTATAATCTAACGTAATATGCAGTGTATCATTGGAAATAACTTATAATATAACGTAATTTGCATTGTATCATAGGAAATAACTTATAATATAACGTAATATGCAGTGTATCATTGAAAATACCTTATACTACAACGTAATATACGGTATATCATTGAAAATACCTTCTAATATATCGTAGTTTATCATTGAAAATACCTTATAATATAACGTAATATGCAGTGTATCATTGAAAATACCATGTAATATAACGTAATATACAGTGTATCTTTGAAAATACCTTATAATATAACGAAATATGCAGTGTATCATTGAAAACACCTTCTAATATATCGTAGTTTCTCATTGAAAATACCTTATAATATAACGTAATATGCAGTGTATCATTGAAAATACCTTATAATATAACGTAATATGCAGTGTATCATTGGCAATACCATATAATATGACGTAATATGCAGTGTATCATTGAAAATACCTTATACTACAACGTAATTTGCAGTGTATCATTGAAAATACCTTATAATATAACGTAATATGCAGTGTATCATTGAAAATACCATGTAATATGACGTAATATACAGTGTATCATTGAAAATACCTTATAATATAACGTAATATGCAGTGTATCATTGAAAATACCTTCTAATATATCGTAGTTTATCATTGAAAATACCTTATAATATAACGTAATATGCAGTGTATCATTGAAAATACCTTATAATATAACGTAATATACAGTGTATCATTGAAAATACCTTATAACATATCGTAATATGCAGTGTATCATTGAAAATACTTTATAATATAACGTAATATGCAGTGAATCATTGAAAATACCTTATAATATAACGTAATATGCAGTGTATCATTGAAAATACCATGTAATATAACGTAATATACAGTGTATCATTGAAAATACCTTATAATATAACGTAATATGCAGTGTATCAATGAAAATACCTTCTAATATATCGTAGTTTATCATTGAAAATACCTTATAATATAACGTAATATGCAGTGTATCATTGAAAATACCTTCTAATATAACGTAATATGCAGTGTATCATTGAAAATACCTTATTATATAACGTAATATGCAGTGTATCATTGAAAATACCTTATAACATATCCTAATATGCAGTGTATCATTGAAAATACCTTCTAATATAACGTAATATGCAGTGTATCATTGAAAATACCTTATAATATATCGTAATATACAGTGTATCATTGAAAATACCTTATAACAAATCGTAATATGCAGTGTATCATTGAAAATACCTTATAATATAACGTAATATGCAGTGAATCATTGAAAATACCTTATAATATAACGTAATATGCAGTGTATCATTGAAAATACCATGTAATATGACGTAATATGCAGTGTATCATTGAAAATACCTTATAATATAACGTAATATGCAGTGTGTCATTGAAAATACCTTATAATAAAACGTAATATACAGTGTATCATTGAAAATACCTTACAATATAGCGTTAAATGCAGTGTATCGTTGAAAATACCTTATAATATAGCGTAATATCCAGTGTATCATTGAAAATACCTTATAATATAACGTAATATGCAGTGTATCATTGAAAATACATTATAATATGACGTAATATGTAGTGTATCATTGAAAATACCTTAATTATATCGTAGTTTATCATTGAAAATTCCTTATAATATAACGTAATATGCAGTGTTTCATTGCAAATAACCTTATAATATAACGTAATATGCAGTGTATCATTGGAAATAACTTATAATATGACGTAATATGCAGTGTATCATTGAAAATACCTTATAATATAACGTAATATGCAGTGTATCATTGAAAATACCTTATAATCTAACGTAATATGCAGTGTATCATTGGAAATAACTTACAATATGACGTAATATGCAGTGTATCATTGAAAATACCTTCTAATATATCGTAGTTTATCATTGTGAATTGCTTATAATATAACGTAATATGCAGTGTATCATTGAAAATACCTTATAATATAACGTAATATGCAGTGTATCATTGAAAATACCTTATAATAGAACGTAATATGCGGTGTATCATTGAAAATACCTTATAATAAAACGTAATATGCAGTGTATCATTGAAAATGCCTTATAATATAACGTAATATGCAGTGTATCATTGAAAATGCCTTATAATATAACGTAATATGCAGTGTATCATTGAAAATACCTTATAATATATCGTAGTTCATCATTGAAAATACCTCATAATATAACGTAATATGCAGTGTATCATTGGAAATACCTTATAATATATCGTAGTTTATCATTGAAAATTCCTTATAATATAACGTAATATGCAGTGTATCATTGGCAATACCATATAATATGACGTAATATGCAGTGTATAATTGAAAATACCTTATAATATAACGTAATATGCAGTGAATCATTGAAAATACCTTATAATATAACGTAATATGCAGTGTATCATTGAAAATACCATGTAATATAACGTAATATACAGTGTATCATTGAAAATACCTTATAATATAACGTAATATGCAGTGTATCAATGAAAATACCTTCTAATATAACGTAATATGCAGTGTATCATTGAAAATACCTTATAATATATCGTAATATACAGTGTATCATTGAAAATACCTTATAACATATCGTAATATGCAGTGTATCATTGAAAATACCTTCTAATATAACGTAATATGCAGTGTATCATTGAAAATGCCTTCTAATATATCGTAGTTTATCATTGAAAATACCTTATAATATAACGTAACATGCAGTGTATCATTGAAAATACCTTATAATCTAACGTAATATGCAGTGTATCATTGAAAATACCTTATAATATAACGTAATATGCAGTGTGTCATTGAAAATACCTTATAATAAAACGTTATATACAGTGTATCATTGAAAATACCTTACAATATAGCGTTAAATGCAGTGTATCGTTGAAAATACCTTATAATATAGCGTAATATCCAGTGTATCATTGAAAATACCTTATAATATAACGTAATATGCAGTGTATCATTGAAAATACATTATAATATGACGTAATATGTAGTGTATCATTGAAAATACCTTAATTATATCGTAGTTTATCATTGAAAATTCCTTATAATATAACGTAATATGCAGTGTTTCATTGCAAATAACCTTATAATATAACGTAATATGCAGTGTATCATTGGAAATAACTTATAATATGACGTAATATGCAGTGTATCATTGAAAATACCTTATAATATAACGTAACATGCAGTGTATCATTGAAAATACCTTATAATCTAACGTAATATGCAGTGTATCATTGGAAATAACTTACAATATGACGTAATATGCAGTGTATCATTGAAAATACCTTCTAATATATCGTAGTTTATCATTGTGAATTGCTTATAATATAACGTAATATGCAGTGTATCATTGAAAATACCTTATAATATAACGTAATATGCAGTGTATCATTGAAAATACCTTATAATAGAACGTAATATGCGGTGTATCATTGAAAATACCTTATAATAAAACGTAATATGCAGTGTATCATTGAAAATGCCTTATAATATAACGTAATATGCAGTGTATCATTGAAAATGCCTTATAATATAACGTAATATGCAGTGTATCATTGAAAATACCTTATAATATATCGTAGTTCATCATTGAAAATACCTCATAATATAACGTAATATGCAGTGTATCATTGGAAATACCTTATAATATATCGTAGTTTATCATTGAAAATTCCTTATAATATAACGTAATATGCAGTGTATCATTGGCAATACCATATAATATGACGTAATATGCAGTGTATAATTGAAAATACCTTATAATATAACGTAATATGCAGTGTATCAATGAAAATACCTTCTAATATATCGTAGTTTATCATTGAAAATACCTTATAATATAACGTAATATGCAGTGTATCATTGAAAATACCTTCTAATATAACGTAATATGCAGTGTATCATTGAAAATGCCTTCTAATATATCGTAGTTTATCATTGAAAATACCTTATAATATAACGTAATATGCAGTGTATCATTGAAAATACCTTCTAATATATCGTAGTTTATCATTGAAAATACCTTATAATATAACGTAATATGCAGTGTATCATTGAAAATACCTTATAATATATCGTAATATACAGTGTATCATTGAAAATACCTTATAACATATCGTAATATGCAGTGTATCATTGAAAATACCTTATAATATAACGTAATATGCAGTGAATCATTGAAAATACCTTATAATATAACGTAATATGCAGTGTATCATTGAAAATACCATGTAATATAACGTAATATACAGTGTATCATTGAAAATACCTTATAATATAACGTAATATGCAGTGTATCAATGAAAATACCTTCTAATATAACGTAATATGCAGTGTATCATTGAAAATACCTTATAATATATCGTAATATACAGTGTATCATTGAAAATACCTTATAACATATCGTAATATGCAGTGTATCATTGAAAATACCTTCTAATATAACGTAATATGCAGTGTATCATTGAAAATGCCTTATAATATATCGTAGTTTATCATTGAAAATACCTTATAATATAACGTAACATGCAGTGTATCATTGAAAATACCTTATAATCTAACGTAATATGCAGTGTATCATTGAAAATACCTTATAATATAACGTAATATGCAGTGTATCATTGAAAATACCTTCTAATATATCGTAGTTTATCATTGAAAATACCTTATAATATAACGTAATATGCAGTGTATCATTGAAAATACCTTATAATATAACGTAATATAAAGTGTATCATTGAAAATACCTTATAACATATCGTAATATGCAGTGTATCATTGAAAATACCTTATAATATAACGTAATATGCAGTGAATCATTGAAAATACCTTATAATATAACGTAATATGCAGTGTATCATTGAAAATACCATGTAATATAACGTAATATACAGTGTATCATTGAAAATACCTTATAATATAACATAATATGCAGTGTATCAATGAAAATACCTTCTAATATAACGTAATATGCAGTGTATCATTGAAAATACCTTATAATATATCGTAATATACAGTGTATCATTGAAAATACCTTATAACATATCGTAATATGCAGTGTATCATTGAAAATACCTTATAATATAACGTAATATGCAGTGTATCATTGAAAATACCTTATAACATATCCTAATATGCAGTGTATCATAGAAAATACCTTCTAATATAACGTAATATGCAGTGTATCATTGAAAATACCTTATAATATATCGTAATATGCAGTGTATCATTGAAAATACCTTATAACATATCGTAATATGCAGTGTATCATTGAAAATACCTTATAATATAACGTAATATGCAGTGTATCATTGAAAATACCTTGTAATATATCGTAGTTTATCATTGAAAATACCTTATAATATAACGTAATATGCAGTGTATCATTGAAAATACCTTATAATATATCGTAATATACAGTGTATCATTGAAAATACCTTATAACATATCGTAATATGCAGTGTATCATTGAAAATACCTTATAATATAACGTAATATGCAATGAATCATTGAAAATACCTTATAATATAACGTAATATGCAGTGTATCATTGAAAATACCTTCTAATATAACGTAATATACAGTGTATCATTGAAAATACCTTATAATATAACGTAATATGCAGTGTATCAATGAAAATACCTTCTAATATAACGTAATATGCAGTGTATCATTGAAAATACCTTATAATATATCGTAATATACAGTGTATCATTGAAAATACCTTATAACATATCGTAATATGCAGTGTATCATTGAAAATACCTTCTAATATAACGTAATATGCAGTGTATCATTGAAAATGCCTTCTAATATATCGTAGTTTATCATTGAAAATACCTTATAATATAACGTAACATGCAGTGTATCATTGAAAATACCTTATAATCTAACGTAATATGCAGTGTATCATTGAAAATACCTTATAATATAACGTAATATACAGTGTATCATTGAAAATACCTTATAATATAACGTAATATGCAGTGTATCAATGAAAATACCTTCTAATATAACGTAATATGCAGTGTATCATTCAAAATACCTTATAATATATCGTAATATACAGTGTATCATTGAAAATACCTTATAACATATCGTAATATGCAGTGTATAATTGAAAATACCTTATAATATAACGTAATATGCAGTGTATCATTGAAAATACCTTCTAATATATCGTAGTTTATCATTGAAAATACCTTATAATATACCGTAATATGCAGTGTATCATTGAAAATACCTTATAATATAACGTAATATGCAGTGTATCATTGAAAATGCCTTCTAATATATCGTAGTTTATCATTGAAAATACCTTATAATATAACGTAATATGCAGTGTATCATTGAAAATACCTTGTAATATATCGTAGTTTATCATTGAAAATACCTTATAATATAACGTAATATGCAGTGTATCATTGAAAATACCTTATAATATATCGTAATATACAGTGTATCATTGAAAATACCTTATAACATATCGTAATATGCAGTGTATCATTGAAAATACCTTCTAATATAACGTAATATGCAGTGAATCATTGAAAATACCTTATAATATAACGTAATATGCAGTGTATCATTGAAAATACCATGTAATATAACGTAATATACAGTGTATCATTGAAAATACCTTATAATATAACGTAATATGCAGTGAATCATTGAAAATACCTTATAATATAACGTAATATGCAGTGTATCATTGAAAATACCATGTAATATAACGTAATATACAGTGTATCATTGAAAATACCTTATAATATAACGTAATATGCAGTGTATCATTGAAAATACCTTCTAATATAACGTAATATGCAGTGTATCATTGAAAATACCTTATAATATATCGTAATATACAGTGTATCATTGAAAATACCTTATAACATATCGTAATATGCAGTGTATCATTGAAAATACCTTATAATATAACGTAATATGCAGTGTATCATTGAAAATACCTTATAATATAACGTAATATGCAGTGAATCATTGAAAATACCTTATAATATAACGTAATATGCAGTGTATCATTGAAAATACCATGTAATATGACGTAATATGCAGTGTATCATTGAAAATACCTTATAATATAACGTAATATGCAGTGTGTCATTGAAAATACCTTATAATAAAACGTAATATACAGTGTATCATTGAAAATACCTTACAATATAGCGTTAAATGCAGTGTATCGTTGAAAATACCTTATAATATAGCGTAATATCCAGTGTATCATTGAAAATACCTTATAATATAACGTAATATGCAGTGTATCATTGAAAATACATTATAATATGACGTAATATGTAGTGTATCATTGAAAATACCTTAATTATATCGTAGTTTATCATTGAAAATTCCTTATAATATAACGTAATATGCAGTGTTTCATTGCAAATAACCTTATAATATAACGTAATATGCAGTGTATCATTGGAAATAACTTATAATATGACGTAATATGCAGTGTATCATTGAAAATACCTTATAATATAACGTAACATGCAGTGTATCATTGAAAATACCTTATAATCTAACGTAATATGCAGTGTATCATTGGAAATAACTTATAATATGACGTAATATGCAGTGTATCATTGAAAATACCTTCTAATATATCGTAGTTTATCATTGTGAATTGCTTATAATATAACGTAATATGCAGTGTATCATTGAAAATACCTTATAATATAACGTAATATGCAGTGTATCATTGAAAATACCTTATAATATATCGTAATTTGTAGTGTATCATTGAAAATACCTTATAATATAACGTAATATGCAGTGTATCATTGAAAATACCATGTAATATAACGTAATATACAGTGTATCTTTGAAAATACCTTATAATATAACGAAATATGCAGTGTATCATTGAAAACACCTTCTAAAATATCGTAGTTTCTCATTGAAAATACCTTATAATATAACGTAATATGCAGTGTATCATTGAAAATACCATGTAATATAACGTAATATACAGTGTATCATTGAAAATACCTTATAATATAACGTAATATGCAGTGTATCATTGAAAATACCTTCTAATATATCGTAGTTTATCATTGAAAATACCTTATAACATATCGTAATATGCAGTGTATCATTGAAAATACCTTATAATATAACGTAATATGCAGTGAATCATTGAAAATACCTTATAATCTAACGTAATATGCAGTGTATCATTGGAAATAACTTATAATATGACGTAATATGCAGTGTATAATTGAAAATACCTTATAATATAACGAAATATGCAGTGTATCATTGAAAATACCTTCTAATATATCGTAGTTTATCATTGAAAATACCTTATAATATAACGTAATATGCAGTGTATCATTGAAAATACCATGTAATATAACGTAATATACAGTGTATCTTTGAAAATACCTTATAATATAACGAAATATGCAGTGTATCATTGAAAACACCTTCTAAAATATCGTAGTTTCTCATTGAAAATACCTTATAATATAACGTAATATGCAGTGTATCATTGAAAATACCATGTAATATAACGTAATATGCAGTGTATCATAGAAAATACCATGTAATATAACGTAATATACAGTGTATCATTGAAAATACCTTATAATAAAGCGTAATATGCAGTATATCATTGAAAATACCTTATAATATAGCGTAATATGCAGTGTATCATTGAAAATACCTTATAATATAACGTAACATGCAGTGAATCATTGAAAATACCTTATAATATAACGTAATATGCAGTGTATCATTGAAAATACCATGTAATATAACGTAATATACAGTGTATCATTGAAAATACCTTATAATATAACGTAATATGCAGTGTATCATTGAAAATACCTTCTAATATATCGTAGTTTAGCATTGAAAATACCTTATAATATAACGTAATATGCAGTGTATCATTGAAAATACCTTATAATATAACGTAATATTCAGTGTAGCATTGAAAATGCCTTCTAAAATATCGTAGTTTCTCATTGAAAATACCTTATAATATAACGTAATATGCAGTGTATCATTGAAAATACCATGTAATATAACGTAATATGCAGTGTATCATTGAAAATACCTTATAATATAACGTAATATGCAGTGTATCATTGAAAATACCTTCTAATATATCGTAGTTTATCATTGAAAATACCTTATAACATATCGTAATATGCAGTGTATCATTGAAAATACCTTATAATATAACGTAATATGCAGTGAATCATTGAAAATACCTTATAATCTAACGTAATATGCAGTGTATCATTGGAAATAACTTATAATATGACGTAATATGCAGTGTATCATTGAAAATACCTTATAATATAACGAAATATGCAGTGTATCATTGAAAATACCTTCTAATATATCGTAGTTTATCATTGAAAATACCTTATAATATAACGTAATATGCAGTGTATCATTGAAAATACCATGTAATATAACGTAATATACAGTGTATCTTTGAAAATACCTTATAATATAACGAAATATGCAGTGTATCATTGAAAACACCTTCTAAAATATCGTAGTTTCTCATTGAAAATACCTTATAATATAACGTAATATGCAGTGTATCATTGAAAATACCTTATAATATAACGTAATATGCAGTGTATCATAGAAAATACCATGTAATATAACGTAATATACAGTGTATCATTGAAAATACCTTATAATAAAGCGTAATATGCAGTATATCATTGAAAATACCTTATAATATAGCGTAATATGCAGTGTATCATTGAAAATACCTTATAATATAACGTAACATGCAGTGAATCATTGAAAATACCTTATAATATAACGTAATATGCAGTGTATCATTGAAAATACCATGTAATATAACGTAATATACAGTGTATCATTGAAAATACCTTATAATATAACGTAATATGCAGTGTATCATTGAAAATACCTTCTAATATATCGTAGTTTAGCATTGAAAATACCTTATAATATAACGTAATATGCAGTGTATCATTGAAAATACCTTCTAATATAACGTAATATGCAGTGTATCATTGAAAATGCCTTCTAAAATATCGTAGTTTCTCATTGAAAATACCTTATAATATAACGTAATATGCAGTGTATCATTGAAAATACCATGTAATATAACGTAATATACAGTGTATCATTGAAAATACCTTATAATATAACGTAATATGCAGTGTATCATTGAAAATACCTTCTAATATATCGTAGTTTATCATTGAAAATACCTTATAACATATCGTAATATGCAGTGTATCATTGAAAATACCTTATAATATAACGTAATATGCAGTGAATCATTGAAAATACCTTATAATCTAACGTAATATGCAGTGTATCATTGGAAATAACTTATAATATGACGTAATATGCAGTGTATAATTGAAAATACCTTATAATATAACGAAATATGCAGTGTATCATTGAAAATACCTTCTAATATATCGTAGTTTATCATTGAAAATACCTTATAATATAACGTAATATGCAGTGTATCATTGAAAATACCATGTAATATAACGTAATATACAGTGTATCTTTGAAAATACCTTATAATATAACGAAATATGCAGTGTATCATTGAAAACACCTTCTAAAATATCGTAGTTTCTCATTGAAAATACCTTATAATATAACGTAATATGCAGTGTATCATTGAAAATACCATGTAATATAACGTAATATGCAGTGTATCATAGAAAATACCATGTAATATAACGTAATATACAGTGTATCATTGAAAATACCTTATAATAAAGCGTAATATGCAGTATATCATTGAAAATACCTTATAATATAGCGTAATATGCAGTGTATCATTGAAAATACCTTATAATATAACGTAACATGCAGTGAATCATTGAAAATACCTTATAATATAACGTAATATGCAGTGTATCATTGAAAATACCATGTAATATAACGTAATATACAGTGTATCATTGAAAATACCTTATAATATAACGTAATATGCAGTGTATCAATGAAAATACCTTCTAATATATCGTAGTTTAGCATTGAAAATACCTTATAATATAACGTAATATGCAGTGTATCATTGAAAATACCTTATAATATAACGTAATATGCAGTGTATCATTGAAAATGCCTTCTAATATATCGTAGTTTATCATTGAAAATACCTTATAATATAACGTAACATGCAGTGTATCATTGAAAATACCTTATAATCTAACGTAATATGCAGTGTATCATTGGAAATAACTTATAATATAACGTAATTTGCATTGTATCATAGGATATAACTTATAATATAACGTAATATGCAGTGTATCATTGAAAATACCATGTAATATAACGTAATATACAGTGTATCTTTGAAAATACCTTATAATATAACGAAATATGCAGTGTATCATTGAAAACACCTTCTAATATATCGTAGTTTCTCATTGAAAATACCTTATAATATAACGTAATATGCAGTGTATCATTGAAAATACCTTATAATATAACGTAATATGCAGTGTATCATTGGCAATACCATATAATATAACGTAATATGCAGTGTATCATTGAAAATACCTTATACTACAACGTAATTTGCAGTGTATCATTGAAAATACCTTATAATATAACGTAATATGCAGTGTATCATTGAAAATACCATGTAATATGACGTAATATACAGTGTATCATTGAAAATACCTTATAATATAACGTAATATGCAGTGTATCATTGAAAATACCTTCTAATATATCGTAGTTTATCATTGAAAATACCTTATAATATAACGTAATATGCAGTGTATCATTGAAAATACCTTATAATATAACGTAATATACAGTGTATCATTGAAAATACCTTATAACATATCGTAATATGCAGTGTATCATTGAAAATACCTTATAATATAACGTAATATGCAGTGAATCATTGAAAATACCTTATAATATAACGTAATATGCAGTGTATCATTGAAAATGCCTTCTAATATATCGTAGTTTATCATTGAAAATACCTTATAATATAACGTAATATGCAGTGTATCATTGAAAATACCTTGTAATATATCGTAGTTTATCATTGAAAATACCTTATAATATAACGTAATATGCAGTGTATCATTGAAAATACCTTATAATATAACGTAATATGCAGTGTATCATTGAAAACACCTTATAATATAACGTAATATGCAGTGTATCATTGAAAATGCCTTCTAATATATCGTAGTTTATCATTGAAAATACCTTATAATATAACGTAATATGCAGTGTATCATTGAAAATACCTTGTAATATATCGTAGTTTATCATTGAAAATACCTTATAATATAACGTAATATGCAGTGTATCATTGAAAATACCTTATAATATATCGTAATATACAGTGTATCATTGAAAATACCTTATAACATATCGTAATATGCAGTGTATCATTGAAAATACCTTATAATATAACGTAATATGCAGTGAATCATTGAAAATACCTTATAATATAACGTAATATGCAGTGTATCATTGAAAATACCATGTAATATAACGTAATATACAGTGTATCATTGAAAATACCTTATAATATAACGTAATATGCAGTGTATCAATGAAAATACCTTCTAATATAACGTAATATGCAGTGTATCATTGAAAATACCTTATAATATATCGTAATATACAGTGTATCATTGAAAATACCTTATAACATATCGTAATATGCAGTGTATCATTGAAAATACCTTCTAATATAACGTAATATGCAGTGTATCATTGAAAATGCCTTCTAATATATCGTAGTTTATCATTGAAAATACCTTATAATATAACGTAACATGCAGTGTATCATTGAAAATACCTTATAATCTAACGTAATATGCAGTGTATCATTGAAAATACCTTATAATATAACGTAATATGCAGTGTATCATTGAAAATACCTTCTAATATATCGTAGTTTATCATTGAAAATACCTTATAATATAACGTAATATGCAGTGTATCATTGAAAATACCTTATAATATAACGTAATATAAAGTGTATCATTGAAAATACCTTATAACATATCGTAATATGCAGTGTATCATTGAAAATACCTTATAATATAACGTAATATGCAGTGAATCATTGAAAATACCTTATAATATAACGTAATATGCAGTGTATCATTGAAAATACCATGTAATATAACGTAATATACAGTGTATCATTGAAAATACCTTATAATATAACGTAATATGCAGTGTATCAATGAAAATACCTTCTAATATAACGTAATATGCAGTGTATCATTGAAAATACCTTATAATATATCGTAATATTCATTGTATCATTGAAAATACCTTATAACATATCGTAATATGCAGTGTATCATTGAAAATACCTTATAATATAACGTAATATGCAGTGTATCATTGAAAATACCTTATAATATAACGTAATATGCAGTGAATCATTGAAAATACCTTATAATATAACGTAATATGCAGTGTATCATTGAAAATACCATGTAATATGACGTAATATGCAGTGTATCATTGAAAATACCTTATAATATAACGTAATATGCAGTGTGTCATTGAAAATACCTTATAATAAAACGTAATATACAGTGTATCATTGAAAATACCTTACAATATAGCGTTAAATGCAGTGTATCGTTGAAAATACCTTATAATATAGCGTAATATCCAGTGTATCATTGAAAATACCTTATAATATAACGTAATATGCAGTGTATCATTGAAAATACATTATAATATGACGTAATATGTAGTGTATCATTGAAAATACCTTAATTATATCGTAGTTTATCATTGAAAATTCCTTATAATATAACGTAATATGCAGTGTTTCATTGCAAATAACCTTATAATATAACGTAATATGCAGTGTATCATTGGAAATAACTTATAATATGACGTAATATGCAGTGTATCATTGAAAATACCTTATAATATAACGTAATATGCAGTGTATCATTGAAAATACCTTATAATCTAACGTAATATGCAGTGTATCATTGGAAATAACTTATAATATGACGTAATATGCAGTGTATCATTGAAAATACCTTCTAATATATCGTAGTTTATCATTGTGAATTGCTTATAATATAACGTAATATGCAGTGTATCATTGAAAATACCTTATAATATAACGTAATATGCAGTGTATCATTGAAAATACCTTATAATATATCGTAATTTGTAGTGTATCATTGAAAATACCTTGTAATATAACGTAATATGCAGTGTATCATTGAAAATACCATGTAATATAACGTAATATACAGTGTATCTTTGAAAATACCTTATAATATAACGAAATATGCAGTGTATCATTGAAAACACCTTCTAAAATATCGTAGTTTCTCATTGAAAATACCTTATAATATAACGTAATATGCAGTGTATCATTGAAAATACCATGTAATATAACGTAATATACAGTGTATCATTGAAAATACCTTATAATATAACGTAATATGCAGTGTATCATTGAAAATACCTTCTAATATATCGTAGTTTATCATTGAAAATACCTTATAACATATCGTAATATGCAGTGTATCATTGAAAATACCTTATAATATAACGTAATATGCAGTGAATCATTGAAAATACCTTATAATCTAACGTAATATGCAGTGTATCATTGGAAATAACTTATAATATGACGTAATATGCAGTGTATAATTGAAAATACCTTATAATATAACGAAATATGCAGTGTATCATTGAAAATACCTTCTAATATATCGTAGTTTATCATTGAAAATACCTTATAATATAACGTAATATGCAGTGTATCATTGAAAATACCATGTAATATAACGTAATATACAGTGTATCATTGAAAATACCTTATAATATAACGAAATATGCAGTGTATCATTGAAAACACCTTCTAAAATATCGTAGTTTCTCATTGAAAATACCTTATAATATAACGTAATATGCAGTGTATCATTGAAAATACCATGTAATATAACGTAATATGCAGTGTATCATAGAAAATACCATGTAATATAACGTAATATACAGTGTATCATTGAAAATACCTTATAATAAAGCGTAATATGCAGTATATCATTGAAAATACCTTATAATATAGCGTAATATGCAGTGTATCATTGAAAATACCTTATAATATAACGTAACATGCAGTGAATCATTGAAAATACCTTATAATATAACGTAATATGCAGTGTATCATTGAAAATACCATGTAATATAACGTAATATACAGTGTATCATTGAAAATACCTTATAATATAACGTAATATGCAGTGTATCAATGAAAATACCTTCTAATATATCGTAGTTTAGCATTGAAAATACCTTATAATATAACGTAATATGCAGTGTATCATTGAAAATACCTTCTAATATAACGTAATATGCAGTGTATCATTGAAAATGCCTTCTAATATATCGTAGTTTATCGTTGAAAATACCTTATAATATAACGTAACATGCAGTGTATCATTGAAAATACCTTATAATCTAACGTAATATGCAGTGTATCATTGGAAATAACTTATAATATAACGTAATTTGCATTGTATCATAGGATATAACTTATAATATAACGTAATATGCAGTGTATCATTGAAAATACCTTATACTACAACGTAATATACGGTATATCATTGAAAATACCTTCTAATATATCGTAGTTTATCATTGAAAATACCTTATAATATAACGTAATATGCAGTGTATCATTGAAAATACCATGTAATATAACGTAATATACAGTGTATCTTTGAAAATACCTTATAATATAACGAAATATGCAGTGTATCATTGAAAACACCTTCTAATATATCGTAGTTTCTCATTGAAAATACCTTATAATATAACGTAATATGCAGTGTATCATTGAAAATACCTTATAATATAACGTAATATGCAGTGTATCATTGGCAATACCATATAATATGACGTAATATGCAGTGTATCATTGAAAATACCTTATACTACAACGTAATATGCAGTGTATCATTGAAAATACCTTATAATATAACGTAATATGCAGTGTATCATTGAAAATACCATGTAATATGACGTAATATACAGTGTATCATTGAAAATACCTTATAATATAACGTAATATGCAGTGTATCATTGAAAATACCTTCTAATATATCGTAGTTTATCATTGAAAATACCTTATAATATAACGTAATATGCAGTGTATCATTGAAAATACCTTATAATATAACGTAATATACAGTGTATCATTGAAAATACCTTATAACATATCGTAATATGCAGTGTATCATTGAAAATACCTTATAATATAACGTAATATGCAGTGAATCATTGAAAATACCTTATAATATAACGTAATATGCAGTGTATCATTGAAAATACCATGTAATATAACGTAATATACAGTGTATCATTGAAAATACCTTATAATATAACGTAATATGCAGTGTATCAATGAAAATACCTTCTAATATAACGTAATATGCAGTGTATCATTGAAAATACCTTATAATATATCGTAATATACAGTGTATCATTGAAAATACCTTATAACATATCGTAATATGCAGTGTATCATTGAAAATACCTTCTAATATAACGTAATATGCAGTGTATCATTGAAAATGCCTTCTAATATATCGTAGTTTATCATTGAAAATACCTTATAATATAACGTAACATGCAGTGTATCATTGAAAATACCTTATAATCTAACGTAATATGCAGTGTATCATTGAAAATACCTTATAATATAACGTAATATGCAGTGTATCATTGAAAATACCTTATAATATATCGTAGTTTATCATTGAAAATACCTTATAATATAACGTAATATGCAGTGTATCATTGAAAATACCTTATAATATAACGTAATATAAAGTGTATCATTGAAAATACCTTATAACATATCGTAATATGCAGTGTATCATTGAAAATACCTTATAATATAACGTAATATGCAGTGAATCATTGAAAATACCTTATAATATAACGTAATATGCAGTGTATCATTGAAAATACCATGTAATATAACGTAATATACAGTGTATCATTGAAAATACCTTATAATATAACGTAATATGCAGTGTATCAATGAAAATACCTTCTAATATAACGTAATATGCAGTGTATCATTGAAAATACCTTATAATATATCGTAATATACAGTGTATCATTGAAAATACCTTATAACATATCGTAATATGCAGTGTATCATTGAAAATACCTTATAATATAACGTAATATGCAGTG
This sequence comes from Lasioglossum lativentre, assembly GCA_916610255.1. NCBI lineage: Eukaryota > Metazoa > Arthropoda > Insecta > Hymenoptera > Halictidae > Lasioglossum > Lasioglossum lativentre. Next base: position 234,757 of record CAKAJI010000175.1, on the reverse strand, counting down.
TATCATTGAAAATACCTTATAATATAACGTAATATGCAGTGAATCATTGAAAATACCTTATAATATAACGTAATATGCAGTGTATCATTGAAAATACCATGTAATATGACGTAATATGCAGTGTATCATTGAAAATACCTTATAATATAACGTAATATGCAGTGTATCATTGAAAATACCTTATAATAAAACGTAATATACAGTGTATCATTGAAAATACCTTACAATATAGCGTTAAATGCAGTGTATCGTTGAAAATACCTTATAATATAGCGTAATATCCAGTGTATCATTGAAAATACCTTATAATATAACGTAATATGCAGTGTATCATTGAAAATACATTATAATATGACGTAATATGTAGTGTATCATTGAAAATACCTTAATTATATCGTAGTTTATCATTGAAAATTCCTTATAATATAACGTAATATGCAGTGTTTCATTGCAAATAACCTTATAATATAACGTAATATGCAGTGTATCATTGGAAATAACTTATAATATGACGTAATATGCAGTGTATCATTGAAAATACCTTATAATATATCGTAACATGCAGTGTATCATTGAAAATACCTTATAATCTAACGTAATATGCAGTGTATCATTGGAAATAACTTATAATATGACGTAATATGCAGTGTATCATTGAAAATACCTTCTAATATATCGTAGTTTATCATTGTGAATTGCTTATAATATAACGTAATATGCAGTGTATCATTGAAAATACCTTATAATATAACGTAATATGCAGTGTATCATTGAAAATACCTTATAATATATCGTAATTTGTAGTGTATCATTGAAAATACCTTATAATATAACGTAATATGCAGTGTATCATTGAAAATACCATGTAATATAACGTAATATACAGTGTATCTTTGAAAATACCTTATAATATAACGAAATATGCAGTGTATCATTGAAAACACCTTCTAAAATATCGTAGTTTCTCATTGAAAATACCTTATAATATAACGTAATATGCAGTGTATCATTGAAAATACCATGTAATATAACGTAATATACAGTGTATCATTGAAAATACCTTATAATATAACGTAATATGCAGTGTATCATTGAAAATACCTTCTAATATATCGTAGTTTATCATTGAAAATACCTTATAACATATCGTAATATGCAGTGTATCATTGAAAATACCTTATAATATAACGTAATATGCAGTGTATCATTGAAAATACCTTATAATATAACGTAATATGCAGTGTATCATTGAAAATACCATGTAATATAACGTAATATACAGTGTATCATTGAAAATACCTTATAATATAACGTAATATGCAGTGTATCAATGAAAATACCTTATAATATAACGTAATATGCAGTGAATCATTGAAAATACCTTATAATATAACGTAATATGCAGTGTATCATTGAAAATACCATGTAATATAACGTAATATACAGTGTATCATTGAAAATACCTTATAATATAACGTAATATGCAGTGTATCAATGAAAATACCTTCTAATATATCGTAGTTTATCATTGAAAATACCTTATAATATAACGTAATATGCAGTGTATCATTGAAAATACCTTCTAATATAACGTAATATGCAGTGTATCATTGAAAATGCCTTCTAATATATCGTAGTTTATCATTGAAAATACCTTATAACATAACGTAACATGCAGTGTATCATTGAAAATACCTTATAATCTAACGTAATATGCAGTGTATCATTGAAAATACCTTATAATATAACGTAATATGCAGTGTATCATTGAAAATACCTTCTAATATATCGTAGTTTATCATTGAAAATACCTTATAATATAACGTAATATGCAGTGTATCATTGAAAATACCTTATAATATATCGTAGTTTATCATTGAAAATACCTTATAACATATCGTAATATGCAGTGTATCATTGAAAATACCTTATAATATAACGTAATATGCAGTGAATCATTGAAAATACCTTATAATATAACGTAATATGCAGTGTATCATTGAAAATACCATGTAATATAACGTAATATACAGTGTATCATTGAAAATACCTTATAATATAACGTAATATGCAGTGTATCATTGAAAATACCTTCTAATATAACGTAATATGCAGTGTATCATTGAAAATACCTTATAATATATCGTAATATACAGTGTATCATTGAAAATACCTTATAACATATCGTAATATGCAGTGTATCATTGAAAATACCTTATAATATAACGTAATATGCAGTGAATCATTGAAAATACCTTATAATATAACGTAATATGCAGTGTATCATTGAAAATACCATGTAATATAACGTAATATACAGTGTATCATTGCAAATACCTTATAATATAACGTAATATGCAGTGTATCAATGAAAATACCTTCTAATATATCGTAGTTTATCATTGAAAATACCTTATAATATAACGTAATATGCAGTGTATCATTGAAAATACCTTCTAATATAACGTAATATGCAGTGTATCATTGAAAATGCCTTCTAATATATCGTAGTTTATCATTGAAAATACCTTATAATATAACGTAACATGCAGTGTATCATTGAAAATACCTTATAATATAACGTAATATGCAGTGTATCATTGAAAATACCTTCTAATATAACGTAATATGCAGTGTATCATTGAAAATGCCTTCTAATATATCGTAGTTTATCATTGAAAATACCTTATAATATAACGTAACATGCAGTGTATCATTGAAAATACCTTATAATCTAACGTAATATGCAGTGTATCATTGGAAATAACTTATAATATGACGTAATATGCAGTGTATCATTGAAAATACCTTCTAATATATCGTAGTTTATCATTGTGAATTGCTTATAATATAACGTAATATGCAGTGTATCATTGAAAATACCTTATAATATAACGTAATATGCAGTGTATCATTGAAAATACCTTATAATAGAACGTAATATGCGGTGTATCATTGAAAATACCTTATAATAAAACGTAATATGCAGTGTATCATTGAAAATGCCTTATAATATAACGTAATATGCAGTGTATCATTGAAAATGCCTTATAATATAACGTAATATGCAGTGTATCATTGAAAATACCTTATACTACAACGTAATATACGGTATATCATTGAAAATACCTTATAATATATCGTAATATGTAGTTTATCATTGAAAATACCTTATAATATAACGTAATATGCAGTGTATCATTGAAAATACCTTCTAATATATCGTAGTTTATCATTGAGAATTGTTTATAATATAACGTAATATGCAGTGTATCATTGAAAATACCTTATAATATAACGTAATATGCAGTGTATCATTGAAAATACCTTATAATATATCGTAATTTGTAGTGTATCATTGATGATACCTTATAATATATCGTAATTTGTAGTGTATAATTGAAAATACCTCATAATATAACGAAATATGCAGTGTATCATTGAAAATACCTTATAATATATCGTAGTTTATCATTGAAAATACCTTATAATATAACGTAATATGCAGTGTATCAATGAAAATACCTTCTAATATATCGTAGTTTATCATTGAAAATACCTTATAATATAACGTAATATGCAGTGTATCATTGAAAATACCTTCTAATATAACGTAATATGCAGTGTATCATTGAAAATGCCTTCTAATATATCGTAGTTTATCATTGAAAATACCTTATAACATAACGTAACATGCAGTGTATCATTGAAAATACCTTATAATCTAACGTAATATGCAGTGTATCATTGAAAATACCTTATAATATAACGTAATATGCAGTGTATCATTGAAAATACCTTCTAATATATCGTAGTTTATCATTGAAAATACCTTATAATATAACGTAATATGCAGTGTATCATTGAAAATACCTTATAATATATCGTAGTTTATCATTGAAAATACCTTATAACATATCGTAATATGCAGTGTATCATTGAAAATACCTTATAATATAACGTAATATGCAGTGTATCATTGAAAATACCTTATAATATATCGTAATTTGTAGTGTATCATTGATGATACCTTATAATATATCGTAATTTGTAGTGTATAATTGAAAATACCTCATAATATAACGAAATATGCAGTGTATCATTGAAAATACCTTATAATATATCGTAGTTTATCATTGAAAATACCTCATAATATAACGTAATATGCAGTGTATCATTGAAAATACCTTATAATATATCGTAGTTTATCATTGAAAATTCCTTATAATATAACGTAATATGCAGTGTATCATTGGCAATACCATATAATATGACGTAATATGCAGTGTATAATTGAAAATACCTTATAATATAACGAAATATGCAGTGTATCATTGAAAATACCTTCTAATATATCGTAGTTTATCATTGAAAATACCTTATAATATAACGTAATATGCAGTGTATCATTGAAAATACCATGTAATATAACGTAATATACAGTGTATCTTTGAAAATACCTTATAATATAACGAAATATGCAGTGTATCATTGAAAACACCTTCTAAAATATCGTAGTTTCTCATTGAAAATACCTTATAATATAACGTAATATGCAGTGTATCATTGAAAATACCATGTAATATAACGTAATATGCAGTGTATCATAGAAAATACCATGTAATATAACGTAATATACAGTGTATCATTGAAAATACCTTATAATAAAGCGTAATATGCAGTATATCATTGAAAATACCTTATAATATAGCGTAATATGCAGTGTATCATTGAAAATACCTTATAATATAACGTAATTTGCATTGTATCATAGGAAATAACTTATAATATAACGTAATATGCAGTGTATCATTGAAAATACCTTATACTACAACGTAATATACGGTATATCATTGAAAATACCTTATAATATATCGTAATATGTAGTTTATCATTGAAAATACCTTATAATATAACGTAATATGCAGTGTATCATTGAAAATACCTTATAATATAACGTAATATGCAGTGTATCATTGAAAATGCCTTCTAATATATCGTAGTTTATCATTGAAAATACCTTATAATATAACGTAACATGCAGTGTATCATTGAAAATACCTTATAATCTAACGTAATATGCAGTGTATCATTGGAAATAACTTATAATATGACGTAATATGCAGTGTATCATTGAAAATACCTTCTAATATATCGTAGTTTATCATTGAGAATTGCTTATAATATAACGTAATATGCAGTGTATCATTGAAAATACCTTATAATATAACGTAATATGCAGTGTATCATTGAAAATACCTTCTAATATATCGTAGTTTATCATTGAGAATTGTTTATAATATAACGTAATATGCAGTGTATCATTGAAAATACCTTATAATATAACGTAATATGCAGTGTATCATTGAAAATACCTTATAATATATCGTAATTTGTAGTGTATCATTGATGATACCTTATAATATATCGTAATTTGTAGTGTATAATTGAAAATACCTCATAATATAACGAAATATGCAGTGTATCATTGAAAATACCTTATAATATATCGTAGTTTATCATTGAAAATACCTCATAATATAACGTAATATGCAGTGTATCATTGGAAATACCTTATAATATATCGTAGTTTATCATTGAAAATTCCTTATAATATAACGTAATATGCAGTGTATCATTGGCAATACCATATAATATGACGTAATATGCAGTGTATAATTGAAAATACCTTATAATATAACGAAATATGCAGTGTATCATTGAAAATACCTTCTAATATATCGTAGTTTATCATTGAAAATACCTTATAATATAACGTAATATGCAGTGTATCATTGAAAATACCATGTAATATAACGTAATATACAGTGTATCTTTGAAAATACCTTATAATATAACGAAATATGCAGTGTATCATTGAAAACACCTTCTAAAATATCGTAGTTTCTCATTGAAAATACCTTATAATATAACGTAATATGCAGTGTATCATTGAAAATACCATGTAATATAACGTAATATACAGTGTATCATTGAAAATACCTTATAATATAACGTAATATGCAGTGTATCATTGAAAATACCTTCTAATATATCGTAGTTTATCATTGAAAATACCTTATAACATATCGTAATATGCAGTGTATCATTGAAAATACCTTATAATATAACGTAATATGCAGTGAATCATTGAAAATACCTTATAATATAACGTAATATGCAGTGTATCATTGAAAATACCATGTAATATATAACGTAATATACAGTGTATCATTGAAAATACCTTATAATATAACGTAATATGCAGTGTATCAATGAAAATACCTTATAATATAACGTAATATGCAGTGTATCATTGAAAATACCTTCTAATATAACATAATATGCAGTGTATCATTGAAAATACCTTATAATATAACGTAATATGCAGTGTATCATTGAAAATACCTTATAACATATCCTAATATGCAGTGTATCATTGAAAATACCTTATAACATATCGTAATATGCAGTGTATCATTGAAAATACCTTATAATATAACGTAATATGCAGTGAATCATTGAAAATACCTTATAATATAACGTAATATGCAGTGTATCATTGAAAATACCATGTAATATAACGTAATATACAGTGTATCATTGAAAATACCTTATAATATAACGTAATATGCAGTGTATCAATGAAAATACCTTCTAATATATCGTAGTTTATCATTGAAAATACCTTATAATATAACGTAATATGCAGTGTATCATTGAAAATACCTTCTAATGTAACGTAATATGCAGTGTATCATTGAAAATGCCTTCTAATATATCGTAGTTTATCATTGAAAATACCTTATAATATAACGTAACATGCAGTGTATCATTGAAAATACCTTCTAATATATCGTAGTTTATCATTGTGAATTGCTTATAATATAACGTAATATGCAGTGTATCATTGAAAATACCTTATAATATAACGTAATATGCAGTGTATCATTGAAAATACCTTATAATAGAACGTAATATGCGGTGTATCATTGAAAATACCTTATAATAAAACGTAATATGCAGTGTATCATTGAAAATACCTTCTAATATAACGTAATATGCAGTGTATCATTGAAAATGCCTTCTAATATATCGTAGTTTATCATTGAAAATACCTTATAATATAACGTAACATGCAGTGTATCATTGAAAATACCTTATAATCTAACGTAATATGCAGTGTATCATTGGAAATAACTTATAATATGACGTAATATGCAGTGTATCATTGAAAATACCTTCTAATATATCGTAGTTTATCATTGTGAATTGCTTATAATATAACGTAATATGCAGTGTATCATTGAAAATACCTTATAATATAACGTAATATGCAGTGTATCATTGAAAATACCTTATAATATAACGTAATATGCGGTGTATCATTGAAAATACCTTATAATAAAACGTAATATGCAGTGTATCATTGAAAATGCCTTATAATATAACGTAATATGCAGTGTATCATTGAAAATGCCTTATAATATAACGTAATATGCAGTGTATCATTGAAAATACCTTATACTACAACGTAATATACGGTATATCATTGAAAATACCTTATAATATATCGTAATATGTAGTTTATCATTGAAAATACCTTATAATATAACGTAATATGCAGTGTATCATTGAAAATACCTTCTAATATATCGTAGTTTATCATTGAGAATTGTTTATAATATAACGTAATATGCAGTGTATCATTGAAAATACCTTATAATATAACGTAATATGCAGTGTATCATTGAAAATACCTTATAATATATCGTAATTTGTAGTGTATCATTGATGATACCTTATAATATATCGTAATTTGTAGTGTATAATTGAAAATACCTCATAATATAACGAAATATGCAGTGTATCATTGAAAATACCTTATAATATATCGTAGTTTATCATTGAAAATACCTCATAATATAACGTAATATGCAGTGTATCAATGAAAATACCTTCTAATATATCGTAGTTTATCATTGAAAATACCTTATAATATAACGTAATATGCAGTGTATCATTGAAAATACCTTCTAATATAACGTAATATGCAGTGTATCATTGAAAATGCCTTCTAATATATCGTAGTTTATCATTGAAAATACCTTATAACATAACGTAACATGCAGTGTATCATTGAAAATACCTTATAATCTAACGTAATATGCAGTGTATCATTGAAAATACCTTATAATATAACGTAATATGCAGTGTATCATTGAAAATACCTTCTAATATATCGTAGTTTATCATTGAAAATACCTTATAATATAACGTAATATGCAGTGTATCATTGAAAATACCTTATAATATATCGTAGTTTATCATTGAAAATACCTTATAACATATCGTAATATGCAGTGTATCATTGAAAATACCTTATAATATAACGTAATATGCAGTGTATCATTGAAAATACCTTATAATATATCGTAATTTGTAGTGTATAATTGAAAATACCTCATAATATAACGAAATATGCAGTGTATCATTGAAAATACCTTATAATATATCGTAGTTTATCATTGAAAATACCTCATAATATAACGTAATATGCAGTGTATCATTGGAAATACCTTATAATATATCGTAGTTTATCATTGAAAATTCCTTATAATATAACGTAATATGCAGTGTATCATTGGCAATACCATATAATATGACGTAATATGCAGTGTATAATTGAAAATACCTTATAATATAACGAAATATGCAGTGTATCATTGAAAATACCTTCTAATATATCGTAGTTTATCATTGAAAATACCTTATAATATAACGTAATATGCAGTGTATCATTGAAAATACCATGTAATATAACGTAATATACAGTGTATCTTTGAAAATACCTTATAATATAACGAAATATGCAGTGTATCATTGAAAACACCTTCTAAAATATCGTAGTTTCTCATTGAAAATACCTTATAATATAACGTAATATGCAGTGTATCATTGAAAATACCATGTAATATATAACGTAATATACAGTGTATCATTGAAAATACCTTATAATATAACGTAATATGCAGTGTATCAATGAAAATACCTTATAATATAACGTAATATGCAGTGTATCATTGAAAATACCTTCTAATATAACATAATATTCAGTGTATCATTGAAAATACCTTATTATATAACGTAATATGCAGTGTATCATTGAAAATACCTTATAACATATCCTAATATGCAGTGTATCATTGAAAATACCTTATAACATATCGTAATATGCAGTGTATCATTGAAAATACCTTATAATATAACGTAATATGCAGTGTATCATTGAAAATACCTTATAATATAACGTAATATGCAGTGTATCATTGAAAATACCATGTAATATAACGTAATATACAGTGTATCATTGAAAATACCTTATAATATAACGTAATATGCAGTGTATCAATGAAAATACCTTCTAATATATCGTAGTTTATCATTGAAAATACCTTATAATATAACGTAATATGCAGTGTATCATTGAAAATACCTTCTAATATAACGTAATATGCAGTGTATCATTGAAAATGCCTTCTAATATATCGTAGTTTATCATTGAAAATACCTTATAATATAACGTAACATGCAGTGTATCATTGAAAATACCTTATAATATAACGTAATATGCAGTGTATCATTGAAAATACCTTCTAATATAACGTAATATGCAGTGTATCATTGAAAATGCCTTCTAATATATCGTAGTTTATCATTGAAAATACCTTATAATATAACGTAACATGCAGTGTATCATTGAAAATACCTTATAATCTAACGTAATATGCAGTGTATCATTGGAAATAACTTATAATATGACGTAATATGCAGTGTATCATTGAAAATACCTTCTAATATATCGTAGTTTATCATTGTGAATTGCTTATAATATAACGTAATATGCAGTGTATCATTGAAAATACCTTATAATATAACGTAATATGCAGTGTATCATTGAAAATACCTTATAATAGAACGTAATATGCGGTGTATCATTGAAAATACCTTATAATAAAACGTAATATGCAGTGTATCATTGAAAATACCTTATAATATAACGTAATATGCAGTGTATCATTGAAAATGCCTTATAATATAACGTAATATGCAGTGTATCATTGAAAATACCTTATACTACAACGTAATATACGGTATATCATTGAAAATACCTTATAATATATCGTAATATGTAGTTTATCATTGAAAATACCTTATAATATAACGTAATATGCAGTGTATCATTGAAAATACCTTCTAATATATCGTAGTTTATCATTGAGAATTGTTTATAATATAACGTAATATGCAGTGTATCATTGAAAATACCTTATAATATAACGTAATATGCAGTGTATCATTGAAAATACCTTATAATATATCGTAATTTGTAGTGTATCATTGATGATACCTTATAATATATCGTAATTTGTAGTGTATAATTGAAAATACCTCATAATATAACGAAATATGCAGTGTATCATTGAAAATACCTTATAATATATCGTAGTTTATCATTGAAAATACCTCATAATATAACGTAATATGCAGTGTATCAATGAAAATACCTTCTAATATATCGTAGTTTATCATTGAAAATACCTTATAATATAACGTAATATGCAGTGTATCATTGAAAATACCTTCTAATATAACGTAATATGCAGTGTATCATTGAAAATGCCTTCTAATATATCGTAGTTTATCATTGAAAATACCTTATAACATAACGTAACATGCAGTGTATCATTGAAAATACCTTATAATCTAACGTAATATGCAGTGTATCATTGAAAATACCTTATAATATAACGTAATATGCAGTGTATCATTGAAAATACCTTCTAATATATCGTAGTTTATCATTGAAAATACCTTATAATATAACGTAATATGCAGTGTATCATTGAAAATACCTTATAATATATCGTAGTTTATCATTGAAAATACCTTATAACATATCGTAATATGCAGTGTATCATTGAAAATACCTTATAATATAACGTAATATGCAGTGTATCATTGAAAATACCTTATAATATATCGTAATTTGTAGTGTATAATTGAAAATACCTCATAATATAACGAAATATGCAGTGTATCATTGAAAATACCTTATAATATATCGTAGTTTATCATTGAAAATACCTCATAATATAACGTAATATGCAGTGTATCATTGAAAATACCTTATAATATATCGTAGTTTATCATTGAAAATTCCTTATAATATAACGTAATATGCAGTGTATCATTGGCAATACCATATAATATGACGTAATATGCAGTGTATAATTGAAAATACCTTATAATATAACGAAATATGCAGTGTATCATTGAAAATACCTTCTAATATATCGTAGTTTATCATTGAAAATACCTTATAATATAACGTAATATGCAGTGTATCATTGAAAATACCATGTAATATAACGTAATATACAGTGTATCTTTGAAAATACCTTATAATATAACGAAATATGCAGTGTATCATTGAAAACACCTTCTAAAATATCGTAGTTTCTCATTGAAAATACCTTATAATATAACGTAATATCCAGTGTATCATAGAAAATACCATGTAATATAACGTAATATCCAGTGTATCATAGAAAATACCATGTAATATAACGTAATATACAGTGTATCATTGAAAATACCTTATAATAAAGCGTAATATGCAGTATATCATTGAAAATACCTTATAATATAGCGTAATATGCAGTGTATCATTGAAAATACCTTATAATATAACGTAATTTGCATTGTATCATAGGATATAACTTATAATATAACGTAATATGCAGTGTATCATTGAAAATACCTTATACTACAACGTAATATACGGTATATCATTGAAAATACCTTATAATATATCGTAATATGTAGTTTATCATTGAAAATACCTTATAATATAACGTAATATGCAGTGTATCATTGAAAATACCTTCTAATATAACGTAATATGCAGTGTATCATTGAAAATGCCTTCTAATATATCGTAGTTTATCATTGAAAATACCTTATAATATAACGTAACATGCAGTGTATCATTGAAAATACCTTATAATCTAACGTAATATGCAGTGTATCATTGGAAATAACTTATAGTATGACGTAATATGCAGTGTATCATTGAAAATACCTTCTAATATATCGTAGTTTATCATTGTGAATTGCTTATAATATAACGTAATATGCAGTGTATCATTGAAAATACCTTATAATATAACGTAATATGCAGTGTATCATTGAAAATACCTTCTAATATATCGTAGTTTATCATTGTGAATTGCTTATAATATAACGTAATATGCAGTGTATCATTGAAAATACCTTATAATATAACGTAATATGCAGTGTATCATTGAAAATACCTTATAATATATCGTAATTTGTAGTGTATCATTGATGATACCTTATAATATATCGTAATTTGTAGTGTATAATTGAAAATACCTCATAATATAACGAAATATGCAGTGTATCATTGAAAATACCTTATAATATATCGTAGTTTATCATTGAAAATACCTCATAATATAACGTAATATGCAGTGTATCATTGGAAATACCTTATAATATATCGTAGTTTATCATTGAAAATTCCTTATAATATAACGTAATATGCAGTGTATCATTGGCAATACCATATAATATGACGTAATATGCAGTGTATAATTGAAAATACCTTATAATATAACGAAATATGCAGTGTATCATTGAAAATACCTTCTAATATATCGTAGTTTATCATTGAAAATACCTTATAATATAACGTAATATGCAGTGTATCATTGAAAATACCATGTAATATAACGTAATATACAGTGTATCTTTGAAAATACCTTATAATATCACGAAATATGCAGTGTATCATTGAAAACACCTTCTAAAATATCGTAGTTTCTCATTGAAAATACCTTATAATATAACGTAATATGCAGTGTATCATTGAAAATACCATGTAATATAACGTAATATACAGTGTATCATTGAAAATACCTTATAATATAACGTAATATGCAGTGTATCATTGAAAATACCTTCTAATATATCGTAGTTTATCATTGAAAATACCTTATAATATAACGTAATATGCAGTGTATCATTGAAAATACCATGTAATATAACGTAATATACAGTGTATCTTTGAAAATACCTTATAATATAACGAAATATGCAGTGTATCATTGAAAACACCTTCTAAAATATCGTAGTTTCTCATTGAAAATACCTTATAATATAACGTAATATGCAGTGTATCATTGAAAATACCATGTAATATAACGTAATATACAGTGTATCATTGAAAATACCTTATAATATAACGTAATATGCAGTGTATCAATGAAAATACCTTATAATATAACGTAATATGCAGTGAATCATTGAAAATACCTTATAATATAACGTAATATGCAGTGTATCATTGAAAATACCATGTAATATAACGTAATATACAGTGTATCATTGAAAATACCTTATAATATAACGTAATATGCAGTGTATCAATGAAAATACCTTCTAATATATCGTAGTTTATCATTGAAAATACCTTATAATATAACGTAATATGCAGTGTATCATTGAAAATACCTTCTAATATAACGTAATATGCAGTGTATCATTGAAAATGCCTTCTAATATATCGTAGTTTATCATTGAAAATACCTTATAACATAACGTAACATGCAGTGTATCATTGAAAATACCTTATAATCTAACGTAATATGCAGTGTATCATTGAAAATACCTTATAATATAACGTAATATGCAGTGTATCATTGAAAATACCTTCTAATATATCGTAGTTTATCATTGAAAATACCTTATAATATAACGTAATATGCAGTGTATCATTGAAAATACCTTATAATATAACGTAATATAAAGTGTATCATTGAAAATACCTTATAACATATCGTAATATGCAGTGTATCATTGAAAATACCTTATAATATAACGTAATATGCAGTGAATCATTGAAAATACCTTATAATATAACGTAATATGCAGTGTATCATTGAAAATACCATGTAATATAACGTAATATACAGTGTATCATTGAAAATACCTTATAATATAACATAATATGCAGTGTATCAATGAAAATACCTTCTAATATAACGTAATATGCAGTGTATCATTGAAAATACCTTATAATATATCGTAATATACAGTGTATCATTGAAAATACCTTATAACATATCGTAATATGCAGTGTATCATTGAAAATACCTTATAATATAACGTAATATGCAGTGAATCATTGAAAATACCTTATAATATAACGTAATATGCAGTGTATCATTGAAAATACCATGTAATATAACGTAATATACAGTGTATCATTGAAAATACCTTATAATATAACGTAATATGCAGTGTATCAATGAAAATACCTTCTAATATATCGTAGTTTATCATTGAAAATACCTTATAATATAACGTAATATGCAGTGTATCATTGAAAATACCTTCTAATATAACGTAATATGCAGTGTATCATTGAAAATGCCTTCTAATATATCGTAGTTTATCATTGAAAATACCTTATAATATAACGTAATATGCAGTGTATCATTGAAAATACCTTATAATATAACGTAATATGCAGTGTATCATTGAAAATACCTTCTAATATAACGTAATATGCAGTGTATCATTGAAAATGCCTTCTAATATATCGTAGTTTATCATTGAAAATACCTTATAATATAACGTAACATGCAGTGTATCATTGAAAATACCTTATAATCTAACGTAATATGCAGTGTATCATTGGAAATAACTTATAATATGACGTAATATGCAGTGTATCATTGAAAATACCTTCTAATATATCGTAGTTTATCATTGTGAATTGCTTATAATATAACGTAATATGCAGTGTATCATTGAAAATACCTTATAATATAACGTAATATGCAGTGTATCATTGAAAATACCTTATAATATAACGTAATATGCGGTGTATCATTGAAAATACCTTATAATAAAACGTAATATGCAGTGTATCATTGAAAATGCCTTATAATATAACGTAATATGCAGTGTATCATTGAAAATGCCTTATAATATAACGTAATATGCAGTGTATCATTGAAAATACCTTATACTACAACGTAATATACGGTATATCATTGAAAATACCTTATAATATATCGTAATATGTAGTTTATCATTGAAAATACCTTATAATATAACGTAATATGCAGTGTATCATTGAAAATACCTTCTAATATATCGTAGTTTATCATTGAGAATTGTTTATAATATAACGTAATATGCAGTGTATCATTGAAAATACCTTATAATATAACGTAATATGCAGTGTATCATTGAAAATACCTTATAATATATCGTAATTTGTAGTGTATCATTGATGATACCTTATAATATATCGTAATTTGTAGTGTATAATTGAAAATACCTCATAATATAACGAAATATGCAGTGTATCATTGAAAATACCTTATAATATATCGTAGTTTATCATTGAAAATACCTCATAATATAACGTAATATGCAGTGTATCATTGGAAATACCTTATAATATATCGTAGTTTATCATTGAAAATTCCTTATAATATAACGTAATATGCAGTGTATCATTGGCAATACCATATAATATGACGTAATATGCAGTGTATAATTGAAAATACCTTATAATATAACGAAATATGCAGTGTATCATTGAAAATACCTTCTAATATATCGTAGTTTATCATTGAAAATACCTTATAATATAACGTAATATGCAGTGTATCATTGAAAATACCATGTAATATAACGTAATATACAGTGTATCTTTGAAAATACCTTATAATATAACGAAATATGCAGTGTATCATTGAAAACACCTTCTAAAATATCGTAGTTTCTCATTGAAAATACCTTATAATATAACGTAATATGCAGTGTATCATTGAAAATACCATGTAATATAACGTAATATGCAGTGTATCATAGAAAATACCATGTAATATAACGTAATATACAGTGTATCATTGAAAATACCTTATAATAAAGCGTAATATGCAGTATATCATTGAAAATACCTCATAATATAGCGTAATATGCAGTGTATCATTGAAAATACCTTATAATATAACGTAACATGCAGTGAATCATTGAAAATACCTTATAATATAACGTAATATGCAGTGTATCATTGAAAATACCATGTAATATAACGTAATATACAGTGTATCATTGAAAATACCTTATAATATAACGTAATATGCAGTGTATCAATGAAAATACCTTCTAATATATCGTAGTTTAGCATTGAAAATACCTTATAATATAACGTAATATGCAGTGTATCATTGAAAATACCTTCTAATATAACGTAATATGCAGTGTATCATTGAAAATGCCTTCTAATATATCGTAGTTTATCATTGAAAATACCTTATAATATAACGTAACATGCAGTGTATCATTGAAAATACCTTATAATCTAACGTAATATGCAGTGTATCATTGGAAATAACTTATAATATAACGTAATTTGCATTGTATCATAGGAAATAACTTATAATATAACGTAATATGCAGTGTATCATTGAAAATACCTTATACTACAACGTAATATACGGTATATCATTGAAAATACCTTCTAATATATCGTAGTTTATCATTGAAAATACCTTATAATATAACGTAATATGCAGTGTATCATTGAAAATACCATGTAATATAACGTAATATACAGTGTATCTTTGAAAATACCTTATAATATAACGAAATATGCAGTGTATCATTGAAAACACCTTCTAATATATCGTAGTTTCTCATTGAAAATACCTTATAATATAACGTAATATGCAGTGTATCATTGAAAATACCTTATAATATAACGTAATATGCAGTGTATCATTGGCAATACCATATAATATGACGTAATATGCAGTGTATCATTGAAAATACCTTATACTACAACGTAATTTGCAGTGTATCATTGAAAATACCTTATAATATAACGTAATATGCAGTGTATCATTGAAAATACCATGTAATATGACGTAATATACAGTGTATCATTGAAAATACCTTATAATATAACGTAATATGCAGTGTATCATTGAAAATACCTTCTAATATATCGTAGTTTATCATTGAAAATACCTTATAATATATCGTAATATGCAGTGTATCATTGAAAATACCTTATAATATAACGTAATATACAGTGTATCATTGAAAATACCTTATAACATATCGTAATATGCAGTGTATCATTGAAAATACCTTATAATATAACGTAATATGCAGTGAATCATTGAAAATACCTTATAATATAACGTAATATGCAGTGTATCATTGAAAATACCATGTAATATAACGTAATATACAGTGTATCATTGAAAATACCTTATAATATAACGTAATATGCAGTGTATCAATGAAAATACCTTCTAATATATCGTAGTTTATCATTGAAAATACCTTATAATATAACGTAATATGCAGTGTATCATTGAAAATACCTTCTAATATAACGTAATATGCAGTGTATCATTGAAAATACCTTATAATATAACGTAATATGCAGTGTATCATTGAAAATACCTTCTAATATATCGTAGTTTATCATTGAAAATACCTTATAATATGACGTAATATGCAGTGTATCATTGAAAATACCTTATAATATAACGTAATATAAAGTATATCATTGAAAATACCTTATAAAATAATGCAATATGCAGTGTATCATTGAAAATACCTTATAATATTACGTAATATGCAGTGTATCATTGAAAATACCTTATAATATAACGTAATATGCAGTGTATCATTGAAAATACCATGTAATATAACGTAATATACAGTGTATCATTGAAAATACCTTATAATATAACGTAATATGCAGTGTATCAATGAAAATACCTTCTAATATATCGTAGTTTATCATTGAAAATACCTTATAATATAACGTAATATGCAGTGTATCATTGAAAATACCTTCTAATATAACGTAATATGCAGTGTATCATTGAAAATACCTTATAATATAACGTAATATGCAGTGTATCATTGAAAATACCTTATAACATATCCTAATATGCAGTGTATCATTGAAAATACCTTCTAATATAACGTAATATGCAGTGTATCATTGAAAATACCTTATAATATATCGTAATATACAGTGTATCATTGAAAATACCTTATAACATATCGTAATATGCAGTGTATCATTGAAAATACCTTATAATATAACGTAATATGCAGTGTATCATTGAAAATACCTTATAATATAACGTAATATGCAGTGTATCATTGAAAATACCATGTAATATGACGTAATATGCAGTGTATCATTGAAAATACCTTATAATATAACGTAATATGCAGTGTGTCATTGAAAATACCTTATAATAAAACGTAATATACAGTGTATCATTGAAAATACCTTACAATATAGCGTTAAATGCAGTGTATCGTTGAAAATACCTTATAATATAGCGTAATATCCAGTGTATCATTGAAAATACCTTATAATATAACGTAATATGCAGTGTATCATTGAAAATACATTATAATATGACGTAATATGTAGTGTATCATTGAAAATACCTTAATTATATCGTAGTTTATCATTGAAAATTCCTTATAATATAACGTAATATGCAGTGTTTCATTGCAAATAACCTTATAATATAACGTAATATGCAGTGTATCATTGGAAATAACTTATAATATGACGTAATATGCAGTGTATCATTGAAAATACCTTATAATATAACGTAATATGCAGTGTATCATTGAAAATACCTTATAATCTAACGTAATATGCAGTGTATCATTGGAAATAACTTACAATATGACGTAATATGCAGTGTATCATTGAAAATACCTTCTAATATATCGTAGTTTATCATTGTGAATTGCTTATAATATAACGTAATATGCAGTGTATCATTGAAAATACCTTATAATATAACGTAATATGCAGTGTATCATTGAAGATACCTTATTATATATCGTAATTTGCGGTGTATCATTGAAAATACCTTATAATAAAACGTAATATGCAGTGTATCATTGAAAATGCCTTATAATATAACGTAATATGCAGTGTATCATTGAAAATGCCTTATAATATAACGTAATATGCAGTGTATCATTGAAAATACCTTATAATATATCGTAGTTCATCATTGAAAATACCTCATAATATAACGTAATATGCAGTGTATCATTGGAAATACCTTATAATATATCGTAGTTTATCATTGAAAATTCCTTATAATATAACGTAATATGCAGTGTATCATTGGCAATACCATATAATATGACGTAATATGCAGTGTATAATTGAAAATACCTTATAATATAACGTAATATGCAGTGTATCAATGAAAATACCTTCTAATATATCGTAGTTTATCATTGAAAATACCTTATAATATAACGTAATATGCAGTGTATCATTGAAAATACCTTCTAATATAACGTAATATGCAGTGTATCATTGAAAATGCCTTCTAATATATCGTAGTTTATCATTGAAAATACCTTATAATATAACGTAATATGCAGTGTATCATTGAAAATACCTTCTAATATATCGTAGTTTATCATTGAAAATACCTTATAATATAACGTAATATGCAGTGTATCATTGAAAATACCTTATAATATATCGTAATATACAGTGTATCATTGAAAATACCTTATAACATATCGTAATATGCAGTGTATCATTGAAAATACCTTATAATATAACGTAATATGCAGTGAATCATTGAAAATACCTTATAATATAACGTAATATGCAGTGTATCATTGAAAATACCATGTAATATAACGTAATATACAGTGTATCATTGAAAATACCTTATAATATAACGTAATATGCAGTGTATCAATGAAAATACCTTCTAATATAACGTAATATGCAGTGTATCATTGAAAATACCTTATAATATATCGTAATATGCAGTGTATCATTGAAAATACCTTATAACATATCGTAATATGCAGTGTATCATTGAAAATACCTTCTAATATAACGTAATATGCAGTGTATCATTGAAAATGCCTTCTAATATATCGTAGTTTATCATTGAAAATACCTTATAATATAACGTAACATGCAGTGTATCATTGAAAATACCTTATAATCTAACGTAATATGCAGTGTATCATTGAAAATACCTTATAATATAACGTAATATGCAGTGTGTCATTGAAAATACCTTATAATAAAACGTAATATACAGTGTATCATTGAAAATATCTTACAATATAGCGTTAAATGCAGTGTATCGTTGAAAATACCTTATAATATAGCGTAATATCCAGTGTATCATTGAAAATACCTTATAATATAACGTAATATGCAGTGTATCATTGAAAATACATTATAATATGACGTAATATGTAGTGTATCATTGAAAATACCTTAATTATATCGTAGTTTATCATTGAAAATTCCTTATAATATAACGTAATATGCAGTGTTTCATTGCAAATAACCTTATAATATAACGTAATATGCAGTGTATCATTGGAAATAACTTATAATATGACGTAATATGCAGTGTATCATTGAAAATACCTTATAATATAACGTAACATGCAGTGTATCATTGAAAATACCTTATAATCTAACGTAATATGCAGTGTATCATTGGAAATAACTTACAATATGACGTAATATGCAGTGTATCATTGAAAATACCTTCTAATATATCGTAGTTTATCATTGTGAATTGCTTATAATATAACGTAATATGCAGTGTATCATTGAAAATACCTTATAATATAACGTAATATGCAGTGTATCATTGAAAATACCTTATAATAGAACGTAATATGCGGTGTATCATTGAAAATACCTTATAATAAAACGTAATATGCAGTGTATCATTGAAAATGCCTTATAATATAACGTAATATGCAGTGTATCATTGAAAATGCCTTATAATATAACGTAATATGCAGTGTATCATTGAAAATACCTTATACTACAACGTAATATACGGTATATCATTGAAAATACCTTATAATATATCGTAATATGTAGTTTATCATTGAAAATACCTTATAATATAACGTAATATGCAGTGTATCATTGAAAATACCTTCTAATATATCGTAGTTTATCATTGAGAATTGTTTATAATATAACGTAATATGCAGTGTATCATTGAAAATACCTTATAATATAACGTAATATGCAGTGTATCATTGAAAATACCTTATAACATATCGTAATATGCAGTGTATCATTGAAAATACCTTCTAATATAACGTAATATGCAGTGTATCATTGAAAATGCCTTCTAATATATCGTAGTTTATCATTGAAAATACCTTATAATATAACGTAACATGCAGTGTATCATTGAAAATACCTTATAATCTAACGTAATATGCAGTGTATCATTGAAAATACCTTATAATATAACGTAATATGCAGTGTATCATTGAAAATACCTTCTAATATATCGTAGTTTATCATTGAAAATACCTTATAATATAACGTAATATGCAGTGTATCATTGAAAATACCTTATAATATAACGTAATATAAAGTGTATCATTGAAAATACCTTATAACATATCGTAATATGCAGTGTATCATTGAAAATACCTTATAATATAACGTAATATGCAGTGAATCATTGAAAATACCTTATAATATAACGTAATATGCAGTGTATCATTGAAAATACCATGTAATATAACGTAATATACAGTGTATCATTGAAAATACCTTATAATATAACGTAATATGCAGTGTATCAATGAAAATACCTTCTAATATAACGTAATATGCAGTGTATCATTGAAAATACCTTATAATATATCGTAATATACAGTGTATCATTGAAAATACCTTATAACATATCGTAATATGCAGTGTATCATTGAAAATACCTTATAATATAACGTAATATGCAGTGTATCATTGAAAATACCTTATAACATATCCTAATATGCAGTGTATCATAGAAAATACCTTCTAATATAACGTAATATGCAGTGTATCATTGAAAATACCTTATAATATATCGTAATATACAGTGTATCATTGAAAATACCTTATAACATATCGTAATATGCAGTGTATCATTGAAAATACCTTATAATATAACGTAATATGCAGTGTATCATTGAAAATACCTTGTAATATATCGTAGTTTATCATTGAAAATACCTTATAATATAACGTAATATGCAGTGTATCATTGAAAATACCTTATAATATATCGTAATATACAGTGTATCATTGAAAATACCTTATAACATATCGTAATATGCAGTGTATCATTGAAAATACCTTATAATATAACGTAATATGCAATGAATCATTGAAAATACCTTATAATATAACGTAATATGCAGTGTATCATTGAAAATACCATGTAATATAACGTAATATACAGTGTATCATTGAAAATACCTTATAATATAACGTAATATGCAGTGTATCAATGAAAATACCTTCTAATATAACGTAATATGCAGTGTATCATTGAAAATACCTTATAATATATCGTAATATACAGTGTATCATTGAAAATACCTTATAACATATCGTAATATGCAGTGTATCATTGAAAATACCTTCTAATATAACGTAATATGCAGTGTATCATTGAAAATGCCTTCTAATATATCGTAGTTTATCATTGAAAATACCTTATAATATAACGTAACATGCAGTGTATCATTGAAAATACCTTATAATCTAACGTAATATGCAGTGTATCATTGAAAATACCTTATAATATAACGTAATATACAGTGTATCATTGAAAATACCTTATAATATAACGTAATATGCAGTGTATCAATGAAAATACCTTCTAATATAACGTAATATGCAGTGTATCATTCAAAATACCTTATAATATATCGTAATATACAGTGTATCATTGAAAATACCTTATAACATATCGTAATATGCAGTGTATAATTGAAAATACCTTATAATATAACGTAATATGCAGTGTATCATTGATAATACCTTCTAATATATCGTAGTTTATCATTGAAAATACCTTATAATATACCGTAATATGCAGTGTATCATTGAAAATACCTTATAATATAACGTAATATGCAGTGTATCATTGAAAATGCCTTCTAATATATCGTAGTTTATCATTGAAAATACCTTATAATATAACGTAATATGCAGTGTATCATTGAAAATACCTTGTAATATATCGTAGTTTATCATTGAAAATACCTTATAATATAACGTAATATGCAGTGTATCATTGAAAATACCTTATAATATATCGTAATATACAGTGTATCATTGAAAATACCTTATAACATATCGTAATATGCAGTGTATCATTGAAAATACCTTATAATATAACGTAATATGCAGTGAATCTTTGAAAATACCTTATAATATAACGTAATATGCAGTGTATCATTGAAAATACCATGTAATATAACGTAATATACAGTGTATCATTGAAAATACCTTATAATATAACGTAATATGCAGTGAATCATTGAAAATACCTTATAATATAACGTAATATGCAGTGTATCATTGAAAATACCATGTAATATAACGTAATATACAGTGTATCATTGAAAATACCTTATAATATAACGTAATATGCAGTGTATCAATGAAAATACCTTCTAATATAACGTAATATGCAGTGTATCATTGAAAATACCTTATAATATATCGTAATATACAGTGTATCATTGAAAATACCTTATAACATATCGTAATATGCAGTGTATCATTGAAAATACCTTATAATATAACGTAATATGCAGTGTATCATTGAAAATACCTTATAATATAACGTAATATGCAGTGAATCATTGAAAATACCTTATAATATAACGTAATATGCAGTGTATCATTGAAAATACCATGTAATATGACGTAATATGCAGTGTATCATTGAAAATACCTTATAATATAACGTAATATGCAGTGTGTCATTGAAAATACCTTATAATAAAACGTAATATACAGTGTATCATTGAAAATACCTTACAATATAGCGTTAAATGCAGTGTATCGTTGAAAATACCTTATAATATAGCGTAATATCCAGTGTATCATTGAAAATACCTTATAATATAACGTAATATGCAGTGTATCATTGAAAATACATTATAATATGACGTAATATGTAGTGTATCATTGAAAATACCTTAATTATATCGTAGTTTATCATTGAAAATTCCTTATAATATAACGTAATATGCAGTGTTTCATTGCAAATAACCTTATAATATAACGTAATATGCAGTGTATCATTGGAAATAACTTATAATATGACGTAATATGCAGTGTATCATTGAAAATACCTTATAATATAACGTAATATGCAGTGTATCATTGAAAATACCTTATAATCTAACGTAATATGCAGTGTATCATTGGAAATAACTTATAATATGACGTAATATGCAGTGTATCATTGAAAATACCTTCTAATATATCGTAGTTTATCATTGTGAATTGCTTATAATATAACGTAATATGCAGTGTATCATTGAAAATACCTTATAATATAACGTAATATGCAGTGTATCATTGAAAATACCTTATAATATATCGTAATTTGTAGTGTATCATTGAAAATACCTTATAATATAACGTAATATGCAGTGTATCATTGAAAATACCATGTAATATAACGTAATATACAGTGTATCTTTGAAAATACCTTATAATATAACGAAATATGCAGTGTATCATTGAAAACACCTTCTAAAATATCGTAGTTTCTCATTGAAAATACCTTATAATATAACGTAATATGCAGTGTATCATTGAAAATACCATGTAATATAACGTAATATACAGTGTATCATTGAAAATACCTTATAATATAACGTAATATGCAGTGTATCATTGAAAATACCTTCTAATATATCGTAGTTTATCATTGAAAATACCTTATAACATATCGTAATATGCAGTGTATCATTGAAAATACCTTATAATATAACGTAATATGCAGTGAATCATTGAAAATACCTTATAATCTAACGTAATATGCAGTGTATCATTGGAAATAACTTATAATATGACGTAATATGCAGTGTATAATTGAAAATACCTTATAATATAACGAAATATGCAGTGTATCATTGAAAATACCTTCTAATATATCGTAGTTTATCATTGAAAATACCTTATAATATAACGTAATATGCAGTGTATCATTGAAAATACCATGTAATATAACGTAATATACAGTGTATCTTTGAAAATACCTTATAATATAACGAAATATGCAGTGTATCATTGAAAACACCTTCTAAAATATCGTAGTTTCTCATTGAAAATACCTTATAATATAACGTAATATGCAGTGTATCATTGAAAATACCATGTAATATAACGTAATATGCAGTGTATCATAGAAAATACCATGTAATATAACGTAATATACAGTGTATCATTGAAAATACCTTATAATAAAGCGTAATATGCAGTATATCATTGAAAATACCTTATAATATAGCGTAATATGCAGTGTATCATTGAAAATACCTTATAATATAACGTAACATGCAGTGAATCATTGAAAATACCTTATAATATAACGTAATATGCAGTGTATCATTGAAAATACCATGTAATATAACGTAATATACAGTGTATCATTGAAAATACCTTATAATATAACGTAATATGCAGTGTATCAATGAAAATACCTTCTAATATATCGTAGTTTAGCATTGAAAATACCTTATAATATAACGTAATATGCAGTGTATCATTGAAAATACCTTATAATATAACGTAATATTCAGTGTAGCATTGAAAATGCCTTCTAAAATATCGTAGTTTCTCATTGAAAATACCTTATAATATAACGTAATATGCAGTGTATCATTGAAAATACCATGTAATATAACGTAATATACAGTGTATCATTGAAAATACCTTATAATATAACGTAATATGCAGTGTATCATTGAAAATACCTTCTAATATATCGTAGTTTATCATTGAAAATACCTTATAACATATCGTAATATGCAGTGTATCATTGAAAATACCTTATAATATAACGTAATATGCAGTGAATCATTGAAAATACCTTATAATCTAACGTAATATGCAGTGTATCATTGGAAATAACTTATAATATGACGTAATATGCAGTGTATAATTGAAAATACCTTATAATATAACGAAATATGCAGTGTATCATTGAAAATACCTTCTAATATATCGTAGTTTATCATTGAAAATACCTTATAATATAACGTAATATGCAGTGTATCATTGAAAATACCATGTAATATAACGTAATATACAGTGTATCTTTGAAAATACCTTATAATATAACGAAATATGCAGTGTATCATTGAAAACACCTTCTAAAATATCGTAGTTTCTCATTGAAAATACCTTATAATATAACGTAATATGCAGTGTATCATTGAAAATACCATGTAATATAACGTAATATGCAGTGTATCATAGAAAATACCATGTAATATAACGTAATATACAGTGTATCATTGAAAATACCTTATAATAAAGCGTAATATGCAGTATATCATTGAAAATACCTTATAATATAGCGTAATATGCAGTGTATCATTGAAAATACCTTATAATATAACGTAACATGCAGTGAATCATTGAAAATACCTTATAATATAACGTAATATGCAGTGTATCATTGAAAATACCATGTAATATAACGTAATATACAGTGTATCATTGAAAATACCTTATAATATAACGTAATATGCAGTGTATCAATGAAAATACCTTCTAATATATCGTAGTTTAGCATTGAAAATACCTTATAATATAACGTAATATGCAGTGTATCATTGAAAATACCTTCTAATATAACGTAATATGCAGTGTATCATTGAAAATGCCTTCTAAAATATCGTAGTTTCTCATTGAAAATACCTTATAATATAACGTAATATGCAGTGTATCATTGAAAATACCATGTAATATAACGTAATATACAGTGTATCATTGAAAATACCTTATAATATAACGTAATATGCAGTGTATCATTGAAAATACCTTCTAATATATCGTAGTTTATCATTGAAAATACCTTATAACATATCGTAATATGCAGTGTATCATTGAAAATACCTTATAATATAACGTAATATGCAGTGAATCATTGAAAATACCTTATAATCTAACGTAATATGCAGTGTATCATTGGAAATAACTTATAATATGACGTAATATGCAGTGTATAATTGAAAATACCTTATAATATAACGAAATATGCAGTGTATCATTGAAAATACCTTCTAATATATCGTAGTTTATCATTGAAAATACCTTATAATATAACGTAATATGCAGTGTATCATTGAAAATACCATGTAATATAACGTAATATACAGTGTATCTTTGAAAATACCTTATAATATAACGAAATATGCAGTGTATCATTGAAAACACCTTCTAAAATATCGTAGTTTCTCATTGAAAATACCTTATAATATAACGTAATATGCAGTGTATCATTGAAAATACCATGTAATATAACGTAATATGCAGTGTATCATAGAAAATACCATGTAATATAACGTAATATACAGTGTATCATTGAAAATACCTTATAATAAAGCGTAATATGCAGTATATCATTGAAAATACCTTATAATATAGCGTAATATGCAGTGTATCATTGAAAATACCTTATAATATAACGTAACATGCAGTGAATCATTGAAAATACCTTATAATATAACGTAATATGCAGTGTATCATTGAAAATACCATGTAATATAACGTAATATACAGTGTATCATTGAAAATACCTTATAATATAACGTAATATGCAGTGTATCAATGAAAATACCTTCTAATATATCGTAGTTTAGCATTGAAAATACCTTATAATATAACGTAATATGCAGTGTATCATTGAAAATACCTTCTAATATAACGTAATATGCAGTGTATCATTGAAAATGCCTTCTAATATATCGTAGTTTATCATTGAAAATACCTTATAATATAACGTAACATGCAGTGTATCATTGAAAATACCTTATAATCTAACGTAATATGCAGTGTATCATTGGAAATAACTTATAATATAACGTAATTTGCATTGTATCATAGGATATAACTTATAATATAACGTAATATGCAGTGTATCATTGAAAATACCATGTAATATAACGTAATATACAGTGTATCTTTGAAAATACCTTATAATATAACGAAATATGCAGTGTATCATTGAAAACACCTTCTAAAATATCGTAGTTTCTCATTGAAAATACCTTATAATATAACGTAATATGCAGTGTATCATTGAAAATACCTTATAATATAACGTAATATGCAGTGTATCATTGGCAATACCATATAATATGACGTAATATGCAGTGTATCATTGAAAATACCTTATACTACAACGTAATTTGCAGTGTATCATTGAAAATACCTTATAATATAACGTAATATGCAGTGTATCATTGAAAATACCATGTAATATGACGTAATATACAGTGTATCATTGAAAATACCTTATAATATAACGTAATATGCAGTGTATCATTGAAAATACCTTCTAATATATCGTAGTTTATCATTGAAAATACCTTATAATATAACGTAATATGCAGTGTATCATTGAAAATACCTTATAATATAACGTAATATACAGTGTATCATTGAAAATACCTTATAACATATCGTAATATGCAGTGTATCATTGAAAATACCTTATAATATAACGTAATATGCAGTGAATCATTGAAAATACCTTATAATATAACGTAATATGCAGTGTATCATTGAAAATGCCTTCTAATATATCGTAGTTTATCATTGAAAATACCTTATAATATAACGTAATATGCAGTGTATCATTGAAAATACCTTGTAATATATCGTAGTTTATCATTGAAAATACCTTATAATATAACGTAATATGCAGTGTATCATTGAAAATACCTTATAATATAACGTAATATGCAGTGTATCATTGAAAACACCTTATAATATAACGTAATATGCAGTGTATCATTGAAAATGCCTTCTAATATATCGTAGTTTATCATTGAAAATACCTTATAATATAACGTAATATGCAGTGTATCATTGAAAATACCTTGTAATATATCGTAGTTTATCATTGAAAATACCTTATAATATAACGTAATATGCAGTGTATCATTGAAAATACCTTATAATATATCGTAATATACAGTGTATCATTGAAAATACCTTATAACATATCGTAATATGCAGTGTATCATTGAAAATACCTTATAATATAACGTAATATGCAGTGAATCATTGAAAATACCTTATAATATAACGTAATATGCAGTGTATCATTGAAAATACCATGTAATATAACGTAATATACAGTGTATCATTGAAAATACCTTATAATATAACGTAATATGCAGTGTATCAATGAAAATACCTTCTAATATAACGTAATATGCAGTGTATCATTGAAAATACCTTATAATATATCGTAATATACAGTGTATCATTGAAAATACCTTATAACATATCGTAATATGCAGTGTATCATTGAAAATACCTTCTAATATAACGTAATATGCAGTGTATCATTGAAAATGCCTTCTAATATATCGTAGTTTATCATTGAAAATACCTTATAATATAACGTAACATGCAGTGTATCATTGAAAATACCTTATAATCTAACGTAATATGCAGTGTATCATTGAAAATACCTTATAATATAACGTAATATGCAGTGTATCATTGAAAATACCTTCTAATATATCGTAGTTTATCATTGAAAATACCTTATAATATAACGTAATATGCAGTGTATCATTGAAAATACCTTATAATATAACGTAATATAAAGTGTATCATTGAAAATACCTTATAACATATCGTAATATGCAGTGTATCATTGAAAATACCTTATAATATAACGTAATATGCAGTGTATCATTGAAAATACCTTCTAATATAACGTAATATGCAGTGTATCATTGAAAATACCATGTAATATAACGTAATATACAGTGTATCATTGAAAATACCTTATAATATAACGTAATATGCAGTGTATCAATGAAAATACCTTCTAATATAACGTAATATGCAGTGTATCATTGAAAATACCTTATAATATATCGTAATATGCAGTGTATCATTGAAAATACCTTATAACATATCGTAATATGCAGTGTATCATTGAAAATACCTTATAATATAACGTAATATGCAGTGTATCATTGAAAATACCTTATAATATAACGTAATATGCAGTGAATCATTGAAAATACCTTATAATATAACGTAATATGCAGTGTATCATTGAAAATACCATGTAATATGACGTAATATGCAGTGTATCATTGAAAATACCTTATAATATAACGTAATATGCAGTGTGTCATTGAAAATACCTTATAATAAAACGTAATATACAGTGTATCATTGAAAATACCTTACAATATAGCGTTAAATGCAGTGTATCGTTGAAAATACCTTATAATATAGCGTAATATCCAGTGTATCATTGAAAATACCTTATAATATAACGTAATATGCAGTGTATCATTGAAAATACATTATAATATGACGTAATATGTAGTGTATCATTGAAAATACCTTAATTATATCGTAGTTTATCATTGAAAATTCCTTATAATATAACGTAATATGCAGTGTTTCATTGCAAATAACCTTATAATATAACGTAATATGCAGTGTATCATTGGAAATAACTTATAATATGACGTAATATGCAGTGTATCATTGAAAATACCTTATAATATAACGTAACATGCAGTGTATCATTGAAAATACCTTATAATCTAACGTAATATGCAGTGTATCATTGGAAATAACTTATAATATGACGTAATATGCAGTGTATCATTGAAAATACCTTCTAATATATCGTAGTTTATCATTGTGAATTGCTTATAATATAACGTAATATGCAGTGTATCATTGAAAATACCTTATAATATAACGTAATATGCAGTGTATCATTGAAAATACCTTATAATATATCGTAATTTGTAGTGTATCATTGAAAATACCTTATAATATAACGTAATATGCAGTGTATCATTGAAAATACCATGTAATATAACGTAATATACAGTGTATCTTTGAAAATACCTTATAATATAACGAAATATGCAGTGTATCATTGAAAACACCTTCTAAAATATCGTAGTTTCTCATTGAAAATACCTTATAATATAACGTAATATGCAGTGTATCATTGAAAATACCATGTAATATAACGTAATATACAGTGTATCATTGAAAATACCTTATAATATAACGTAATATGCAGTGTATCATTGAAAATACCTTCTAATATATCGTAGTTTATCATTGAAAATACCTTATAACATATCGTAATATGCAGTGTATCATTGAAAATACCTTATAATATAACGTAATATGCAGTGAATCATTGAAAATACCTTATAATCTAACGTAATATGCAGTGTATCATTGGAAATAACTTATAATATGACGTAATATGCAGTGTATAATTGAAAATACCTTATAATATAACGAAATATGCAGTGTATCATTGAAAATACCTTCTAATATATCGTAGTTTATCATTGAAAATACCTTATAATATAACGTAATATGCAGTGTATCATTGAAAATACCATGTAATATAACGTAATATACAGTGTATCTTTGAAAATACCTTATAATATAACGAAATATGCAGTGTATCATTGAAAACACCTTCTAAAATATCGTAGTTTCTCATTGAAAATACCTTATAATATAACGTAATATGCAGTGTATCATTGAAAATACCATGTAATATAACGTAATATGCAGTGTATCATAGAAAATACCATGTAATATAACGTAATATACAGTGTATCATTGAAAATACCTTATAATAAAGCGTAATATGCAGTATATCATTGAAAATACCTTATAATATAGCGTAATATGCAGTGTATCATTGAAAATACCTTATAATATAACGTAACATGCAGTGAATCATTGAAAATACCTTATAATATAACGTAACATGCAGTGTATCATTGAAAATACCATGTAATATAACGTAATATACAGTGTATCATTGAAAATACCTTATAATATAACGTAATATGCAGTGTATCAATGAAAATACCTTCTAATATATCGTAGTTTAGCATTGAAAATACCTTATAATATAACGTAATATGCAGTGTATCATTGAAAATACCTTCTAATATAACGTAATATGCAGTGTATCATTGAAAATGCCTTCTAATATATCGTAGTTTATCGTTGAAAATACCTTATAATATAACGTAACATGCAGTGTATCATTGAAAATACCTTATAATCTAACGTAATATGCAGTGTATCATTGGAAATAACTTATAATATAACGTAATTTGCATTGTATCATAGGATATAACTTATAATATAACGTAATATGCAGTGTATCATTGAAAATACCTTATACTACAACGTAATATACGGTATATCATTGAAAATACCTTCTAATATATCGTAGTTTATCATTGAAAATACCTTATAATATAACGTAATATGCAGTGTATCATTGAAAATACCATGTAATATAACGTAATATACAGTGTATCTTTGAAAATACCTTATAATATAACGAAATATGCAGTGTATCATTGAAAACACCTTCTAATATATCGTAGTTTCTCATTGAAAATACCTTATAATATAACGTAATATGCAGTGTATCATTGAAAATACCTTATAATATAACGTAATATGCAGTGTATCATTGGCAATACCATATAATATGACGTAATATGCAGTGTATCATTGAAAATACCTTATACTACAACGTAATTTGCAGTGTATCATTGAAAATACCTTATAATATAACGTAATATGCAGTGTATCATTGAAAATACCATGTAATATGACGTAATATACAGTGTATCATTGAAAATACCTTATAATATAACGTAATATGCAGTGTATCATTGAAAATACCTTCTAATATATCGTAGTTTATCATTGAAAATACCTTATAATATAACGTAATATGCAGTGTATCATTGAAAATACCTTATAATATAACGTAATATACAGTGTATCATTGAAAATACCTTATAACATATCGTAATATGCAGTGTATCATTGAAAATACCTTATAATATAACGTAATATGCAGTGAATCATTGAAAATACCTTATAATATAACGTAATATGCAGTGTATCATTGAAAATACCATGTAATATAACGTAATATACAGTGTATCATTGAAAATACCTTATAATATAACGTAATATGCAGTGTATCAATGAAAATACCTTCTAATATAACGTAATATGCAGTGTATCATTGAAAATACCTTATAATATATCGTAATATACAGTGTATCATTGAAAATACCTTATAACATATCGTAATATGCAGTGTATCATTGAAAATACCTTCTAATATAACGTAATATGCAGTGTATCATTGAAAATGCCTTCTAATATATTGTAGTTTATCATTGAAAATACCTTATAATATAACGTAACATGCAGTGTATCATTGAAAATACCTTATAATCTAACGTAATATGCAGTGTATCATTGAAAATACCTTATAATATAACGTAATATGCAGTGTATCATTGAAAATACCTTCTAATATATCGTAGTTTATCATTGAAAATACCTTATAATATAACGTAATATGCAGTGTATCATTGAAAATACCTTATAATATAACGTAATATAAAGTGTATCATTGAAAATACCTTATAACATATCGTAATATGCAGTGTATCATTGAAAATACCTTATAATATAACGTAATATGCAGTGAATCATTGAAAATACCTTATAATATAACGTAATATGCAGTGTATCATTGAAAATACCATGTAATATAACGTAATATACAGTGTATCATTGAAAATACCTTATAATATAACGTAATATGCAGTGTATCAATGAAAATACCTTCTAATATAACGTAATATGCAGTGTATCATTGAAAATACCTTATAATATATCGTAATATACAGTGTATCATTGAAAATACCTTATAACATATCGTAATATGCAGTGTATCATTGAAAATACCTTATAATATAACGTAATATGCAGTGTATCATTGAAAATACCTTATAATATAACGTAATATGCAGTGAATCATTGAAAATACCTTATAATATAACGTAATATGCAGTGTATCATTGAAAATACCATGTAATATGACGTAATATGCAGTGTATCATTGAAAATACCTTATAATATAACGTAATATGCAGTGTGTCATTGAAAATACCTTATAATAAAACGTAATATACAGTGTATCATTGAAAATACCTTACAATATAGCGTTAAATGCAGTGTATCGTTGAAAATACCTTATAATATAGCGTAATATCCAGTGTATCATTGAAAATACCTTATAATATAACGTAATATGCAGTGTATCATTGAAAATACATTATAATATGACGTAATATGTAGTGTATCATTGAAAATACCTTAATTATATCGTAGTTTATCATTGAAAATTCCTTATAATATAACGTAATATGCAGTGTTTCATTGCAAATAACCTTATAATATAACGTAATATGCAGTGTATCATTGGAAATAACTTATAATATGACGTAATATGCAGTGTATCATTGAAAATACCTTATAATATATCGTAATATGCAGTGTATCATTGAAAATACCTTATAATCTAACGTAATATGCAGTGTATCATTGGAAATAACTTATAATATGACGTAATATGCAGTGTATCATTGAAAATACCTTCTAATATATCGTAGTTTATCATTGTGAATTGCTTATAATATAACGTAATATGCAGTGTATCATTGAAAATACCTTATAATATAACGTAATATGCAGTGTATCATTGAAAATACCTTATAATATATCGTAATTTGTAGTGTATCATTGAAAATACCTTATAATATAACGTAATATGCAGTGTATCATTGAAAATACCATGTAATATAACGTAATATACAGTGTATCTTTGAAAATACCTTATAATATAACGAAATATGCAGTGTATCATTGAAAACACCTTCTAAAATATCGTAGTTTCTCATTGAAAATACCTTATAATATAACGTAATATGCAGTGTATCATTGAAAATACCATGTAATATAACGTAATATACAGTGTATCATTGAAAATACCTTATAATATAACGTAATATGCAGTGTATCATTGAAAATACCTTCTAATATATCGTAGTTTATCATTGAAAATACCTTATAACATATCGTAATATGCAGTGTATCATTGAAAATACCTTATAATATAACGTAATATGCAGTGAATCATTGAAAATACCTTATAATATAACGTAATATGCAGTGTATCATTGAAAATACCATGTAATATAACGTAATATACAGTGTATCATTGAAAATACCTTATAATATAACGTAATATGCAGTGTATCAATGAAAATACCTTATAATATAACGTAATATGCAGTGAATCATTGAAAATACCTTATAATATAACGTAATATGCAGTGTATCATTGAAAATACCATGTAATATAACGTAATATACAGTGTATCATTGAAAATACCTTATAATATAACGTAATATGCAGTGTATCAATGAAAATACCTTCTAATATATCGTAGTTTATCATTGAAAATACCTTATAATATAACGTAATATGCAGTGTATCATTGAAAATACCTTCTAATATAACGTAATATGCAGTGTATCATTGAAAATGCCTTCTAATATATCGTAGTTTATCATTGAAAATACCTTATAACATATCGTAACATGCAGTGTATCATTGAAAATACCTTATAATCTAACGTAATATGCAGTGTATCATTGAAAATACCTTATAATATAACGTAATATGCAGTGTATCATTGAAAATACCTTCTAATATATCGTAGTTTATCATTGAAAATACCTTATAATATAACGTAATATGCAGTGTATCATTGAAAATACCTTATAATATATCGTAGTTTATCATTGAAAATACCTTATAACATATCGTAATATGCAGTGTATCATTGAAAATACCTTATAATATAACGTAATATGCAGTGAATCATTGAAAATACCTTATAATATAACGTAATATGCAGTGTATCATTGAAAATACCATGTAATATAACGTAATATACAGTGTATCATTGAAAATACCTTATAATATAACGTAATATGCAGTGTATCAATGAAAATACCTTCTAATATAACGTAATATGCAGTGTATCATTGAAAATACCTTATAATATATCGTAATATACAGTGTATCATTGAAAATACCTTATAACATATCGTAATATGCAGTGTATCATTGAAAATACCTTATAATATAACGTAATATGCAGTGAATCATTGAAAATACCTTATAATATAACGTAATATGCAGTGTATCATTGAAAATACCATGTAATATAACGTAATATACAGTGTATCATTGAAAATACCTTATAATATAACGTAATATGCAGTGTATCATTGAAAATACCTTCTAATATATCGTAGTTTATCATTGAAAATACCTTATAATATAACGTAATATGCAGTGTATCATTGAAAATACCTTCTAATATAACGTAATATGCAGTGTATCATTGAAAATGCCTTCTAATATATCGTAGTTTATCATTGAAAATACCTTATAATATAACGTAACATGCAGTGTATCATTGAAAATACCTTATAATATAACGTAATATGCAGTGTATCATTGAAAATACCTTCTAATATAACGTAATATGCAGTGTATCATTGAAAATGCCTTCTAATATATCGTAGTTTATCATTGAAAATACCTTATAATATAACGTAACATGCAGTGTATCATTGAAAATACCTTATAATCTAACGTAATATGCAGTGTATCATTGGAAATAACTTATAATATGACGTAATATGCAGTGTATCATTGAAAATACCTTCTAATATATCGTAGTTTATCATTGTGAATTGCTTATAATATAACGTAATATGCAGTGTATCATTGAAAATACCTTATAATATAACGTAATATGCAGTGTATCATTGAAAATACCTTATAATAGAACGTAATATGCGGTGTATCATTGAAAATACCTTATAATAAAACGTAATATGCAGTGTATCATTGAAAATGCCTTATAATATAACGTAATATGCAGTGTATCATTGAAAATGCCTTATAATATAACGTAATATGCAGTGTATCATTGAAAATACCTTATACTACAACGTAATATACGGTATATCATTGAAAATACCTTATAATATATCGTAATATGTAGTTTATCATTGAAAATACCTTATAATATAACGTAATATGCAGTGTATCATTGAAAATACCTTCTAATATATCGTAGTTTATCATTGAGAATTGTTTATAATATAACGTAATATGCAGTGTATCATTGAAAATACCTTATAATATAACGTAATATGCAGTGTATCATTGAAAATACCTTATAATATATCGTAATTTGTAGTGTATCATTGATGATACCTTATAATATATCGTAATTTGTAGTGTATAATTGAAAATACCTCATAATATAACGAAATATGCAGTGTATCATTGAAAATACCTTATAATATATCGTAGTTTATCATTGAAAATACCTTATAATATAACGTAATATGCAGTGTATCAATGAAAATACCTTCTAATATATCGTAGTTTATCATTGAAAATACCTTATAATATAACGTAATATGCAGTGTATCATTGAAAATACCTTCTAATATAACGTAATATGCAGTGTATCATTGAAAATGCCTTCTAATATATCGTAGTTTATCATTGAAAATACCTTATAACATATCGTAACATGCAGTGTATCATTGAAAATACCTTATAATCTAACGTAATATGCAGTGTATCATTGAAAATACCTTATAATATAACGTAATATGCAGTGTATCATTGAAAATACCTTCTAATATATCGTAGTTTATCATTGAAAATACCTTATAATATAACGTAATATGCAGTGTATCATTGAAAATACCTTATAATATATCGTAGTTTATCATTGAAAATACCTTATAACATATCGTAATATGCAGTGTATCATTGAAAATACCTTATAATATAACGTAATATGCAGTGTATCATTGAAAATACCTTATAATATATCGTAATTTGTAGTGTATCATTGATGATACCTTATAATATATCGTAATTTGTAGTGTATAATTGAAAATACCTCATAATATAACGAAATATGCAGTGTATCATTGAAAATACCTTATAATATATCGTAGTTTATCATTGAAAATACCTCATAATATAACGTAATATGCAGTGTATCATTGGAAATACCTTATAATATATCGTAGTTTATCATTGAAAATTCCTTATAATATAACGTAATATGCAGTGTATCATTGGCAATACCATATAATATGACGTAATATGCAGTGTATAATTGAAAATACCTTATAATATAACGAAATATGCAGTGTATCATTGAAAATACCTTCTAATATATCGTAGTTTATCATTGAAAATACCTTATAATATAACGTAATATGCAGTGTATCATTGAAAATACCATGTAATATAACGTAATATACAGTGTATCTTTGAAAATACCTTATAATATAACGAAATATGCAGTGTATCATTGAAAACACCTTCTAAAATATCGTAGTTTCTCATTGAAAATACCTTATAATATAACGTAATATGCAGTGTATCATTGAAAATACCATGTAATATAACGTAATATGCAGTGTATCATAGAAAATACCATGTAATATAACGTAATATACAGTGTATCATTGAAAATACCTTATAATAAAGCGTAATATGCAGTATATCATTGAAAATACCTTATAATATAGCGTAATATGCAGTGTATCATTGAAAATACCTTATAATATAACGTAATTTGCATTGTATCATAGGATATAACTTATAATATAACGTAATATGCAGTGTATCATTGAAAATACCTTATACTACAACGTAATATACGGTATATCATTGAAAATACCTTATAATATATCGTAATATGTAGTTTATCATTGAAAATACCTTATAATATAACGTAATATGCAGTGTATCATTGAAAATACCTTCTAATATAACGTAATATGCAGTGTATCATTGAAAATGCCTTCTAATATATCGTAGTTTATCATTGAAAATACCTTATAATATAACGTAACATGCAGTGTATCATTGAAAATACCTTATAATCTAACGTAATATGCAGTGTATCATTGGAAATAACTTATAATATGACGTAATATGCAGTGTATCATTGAAAATACCTTCTAATATATCGTAGTTTATCATTGTGAATTGCTTATAATATAACGTAATATGCAGTGTATCATTGAAAATACCTTATAATATAACGTAATATGCAGTGTATCATTGAAAATACCTTCTAATATATCGTAGTTTATCATTGAGAATTGTTTATAATATAACGTAATATGCAGTGTATCATTGAAAATACCTTATAATATAACGTAATATGCAGTGTATCATTGAAAATACCTTATAATATATCGTAATTTGTAGTGTATCATTGATGATACCTTATAATATATCGTAATTTGTAGTGTATAATTGAAAATACCTCATAATATAACGAAATATGCAGTGTATCATTGAAAATACCTTATAATATATCGTAGTTTATCATTGAAAATACCTCATAATATAACGTAATATGCAGTGTATCATTGGAAATACCTTATAATATATCGTAGTTTATCATTGAAAATTCCTTATAATATAACGTAATATGCAGTGTATCATTGGCAATACCATATAATATGACGTAATATGCAGTGTATAATTGAAAATACCTTATAATATAACGAAATATGCAGTGTATCATTGAAAATACCTTCTAATATATCGTAGTTTATCATTGAAAATACCTTATAATATAACGTAATATGCAGTGTATCATTGAAAATACCATGTAATATAACGTAATATACAGTGTATCTTTGAAAATACCTTATAATATAACGAAATATGCAGTGTATCATTGAAAACACCTTCTAAAATATCGTAGTTTCTCATTGAAAATACCTTATAATATAACGTAATATGCAGTGTATCATTGAAAATACCATGTAATATAACGTAATATACAGTGTATCATTGAAAATACCTTATAATATAACGTAATATGCAGTGTATCATTGAAAATACCTTCTAATATATCGTAGTTTATCATTGAAAATACCTTATAACATATCGTAATATGCAGTGTATCATTGAAAATACCTTATAATATAACGTAATATGCAGTGAATCATTGAAAATACCTTATAATATAACGTAATATGCAGTGTATCATTGAAAATACCATGTAATATATAACGTAATATACAGTGTATCATTGAAAATACCTTATAATATAACGTAATATGCAGTGTATCAATGAAAATACCTTATAATATAACGTAATATGCAGTGTATCATTGAAAATACCTTCTAATATAACATAATATTCAGTGTATCATTGAAAATACCTTATTATATAACGTAATATGCAGTGTATCATTGAAAATACCTTATAACATATCCTAATATGCAGTGTATCATTGAAAATACCTTATAACATATCGTAATATGCAGTGTATCATTGAAAATACCTTATAATATAACGTAATATGCAGTGTATCATTGAAAATACCTTATAATATAACGTAATATGCAGTGTATCATTGAAAATACCATGTAATATAACGTAATATACAGTGTATCATTGAAAATACCTTATAATATAACGTAATATGCAGTGTATCAATGAAAATACCTTCTAATATATCGTAGTTTATCATTGAAAATACCTTATAATATAACGTAATATGCAGTGTATCATTGAAAATACCTTCTAATGTAACGTAATATGCAGTGTATCATTGAAAATGCCTTCTAATATATCGTAGTTTATCATTGAAAATACCTTATAATATAACGTAACATGCAGTGTATCATTGAAAATACCTTCTAATATATCGTAGTTTATCATTGTGAATTGCTTATAATATAACGTAATATGCAGTGTATCATTGAAAATACCTTATAATATAACGTAATATGCAGTGTATCATTGAAAATACCTTATAATAGAACGTAATATGCGGTGTATCATTGAAAATACCTTATAATAAAACGTAATATGCAGTGTATCATTGAAAATACCTTCTAATATAACGTAATATGCAGTGTATCATTGAAAATGCCTTCTAATATATCGTAGTTTATCATTGAAAATACCTTATAATATAACGTAACATGCAGTGTATCATTGAAAATACCTTATAATCTAACGTAATATGCAGTGTATCATTGGAAATAACTTATAATATGACGTAATATGCAGTGTATCATTGAAAATACCTTCTAATATATCGTAGTTTATCATTGTGAATTGCTTATAATATAACGTAATATGCAGTGTATCATTGAAAATACCTTATAATATAACGTAATATGCAGTGTATCATTGAAAATACCTTATAATAGAACGTAATATGCGGTGTATCATTGAAAATACCTTATTATAAAACGTAATATGCAGTGTATCATTGAAAATGCCTTATAATATAACGTAATATGCAGTGTATCATTGAAAATGCCTTATAATATAA
Organism: Lasioglossum lativentre; assembly: GCA_916610255.1. Taxonomy (NCBI): domain Eukaryota; kingdom Metazoa; phylum Arthropoda; class Insecta; order Hymenoptera; family Halictidae; genus Lasioglossum; species Lasioglossum lativentre. Next base: position 193,221 of record CAKAJI010000175.1, on the reverse strand, counting down.
CGTAATATGCAGTGTATCATTGAAAATACCTTATACTACAACGTAATATACGGTATATCATTGAAAATACCTTATAATATATCGTAATATGTAGTTTATCATTGAAAATACCTTATAATATAACGTAATATGCAGTGTATCATTGAAAATACCTTCTAATATATCGTAGTTTATCATTGAGAATTGTTTATAATATAACGTAATATGCAGTGTATCATTGAAAATACCTTATAATATAACGTAATATGCAGTGTATCATTGAAAATACCTTATAATATATCGTAATTTGTAGTGTATCATTGATGATACCTTATAATATATCGTAATTTGTAGTGTATAATTGAAAATACCTCATAATATAACGAAATATGCAGTGTATCATTGAAAATACCTTATAATATATCGTAGTTTATCATTGAAAATACCTCATAATATAACGTAATATGCAGTGTATCAATGAAAATACCTTCTAATATATCGTAGTTTATCATTGAAAATACCTTATAATATAACGTAATATGCAGTGTATCATTGAAAATACCTTCTAATATAACGTAATATGCAGTGTATCATTGAAAATGCCTTCTAATATATCGTAGTTTATCATTGAAAATACCTTATAACATAACGTAACATGCAGTGTATCATTGAAAATACCTTATAATCTAACGTAATATGCAGTGTATCATTGAAAATACCTTATAATATAACGTAATATGCAGTGTATCATTGAAAATACCTTCTAATATATCGTAGTTTATCATTGAAAATACCTTATAATATAACGTAATATGCAGTGTATCATTGAAAATACCTTATAATATATCGTAGTTTATCATTGAAAATACCTTATAACATATCGTAATATGCAGTGTATCATTGAAAATACCTTATAATATAACGTAATATGCAGTGTATCATTGAAAATACCTTATAATATATCGTAATTTGTAGTGTATAATTGAAAATACCTCATAATATAACGAAATATGCAGTGTATCATTGAAAATACCTTATAATATATCGTAGTTTATCATTGAAAATACCTCATAATATAACGTAATATGCAGTGTATCATTGGAAATACCTTATAATATATCGTAGTTTATCATTGAAAATTCCTTATAATATAACGTAATATGCAGTGTATCATTGGCAATACCATATAATATGACGTAATATGCAGTGTATAATTGAAAATACCTTATAATATAACGAAATATGCAGTGTATCATTGAAAATACCTTCTAATATATCGTAGTTTATCATTGAAAATACCTTATAATATAACGTAATATGCAGTGTATCATTGAAAATACCATGTAATATAACGTAATATACAGTGTATCTTTGAAAATACCTTATAATATAACGAAATATGCAGTGTATCATTGAAAACACCTTCTAAAATATCGTAGTTTCTCATTGAAAATACCTTATAATATAACGTAATATGCAGTGTATCATTGAAAATACCATGTAATATATAACGTAATATACAGTGTATCATTGAAAATACCTTATAATATAACGTAATATGCAGTGTATCAATGAAAATACCTTATAATATAACGTAATATGCAGTGTATCATTGAAAATACCTTCTAATATAACATAATATTCAGTGTATCATTGAAAATACCTTATAATATAACGTAATATGCAGTGTATCATTGAAAATACCTTATAACATATCCTAATATGCAGTGTATCATTGAAAATACCTTATAACATATCGTAATATGCAGTGTATCATTGAAAATACCTTATAATATAACGTAATATGCAGTGAATCATTGAAAATACCTTATAATATAACGTAATATGCAGTGTATCATTGAAAATACCATGTAATATAACGTAATATACAGTGTATCATTGAAAATACCTTATAATATAACGTAATATGCAGTGTATCAATGAAAATACCTTCTAATATATCGTAGTTTATCATTGAAAATACCTTATAATATAACGTAATATGCAGTGTATCATTGAAAATACCTTCTAATATAACGTAATATGCAGTGTATCATTGAAAATGCCTTCTAATATATCGTAGTTTATCATTGAAAATACCTTATAATATAACGTAATATGCAGTGTATCATTGAAAATACCTTATAATATAACGTAATATGCAGTGTATCATTGAAAATACCTTCTAATATAACGTAATATGCAGTGTATCATTGAAAATGCCTTCTAATATATCGTAGTTTATCATTGAAAATACCTTATAATATAACGTAACATGCAGTGTATCATTGAAAATACCTTATAATCTAACGTAATATGCAGTGTATCATTGGAAATAACTTATAATATGACGTAATATGCAGTGTATCATTGAAAATACCTTCTAATATATCGTAGTTTATCATTGTGAATTGCTTATAATATAACGTAATATGCAGTGTATCATTGAAAATACCTTATAATATAACGTAATATGCAGTGTATCATTGAAAATACCTTATAATAGAACGTAATATGCGGTGTATCATTGAAAATACCTTATAATAAAACGTAATATGCAGTGTATCATTGAAAATGCCTTATAATATAACGTAATATGCAGTGTATCATTGAAAATGCCTTATAATATAACGTAATATGCAGTGTATCATTGAAAATACCTTATACTACAACGTAATATACGGTATATCATTGAAAATACCTTATAATATATCGTAATATGTAGTTTATCATTGAAAATACCTTATAATATAACGTAATATGCAGTGTATCATTGAAAATACCTTCTAATATATCGTAGTTTATCATTGAGAATTGTTTATAATATAACGTAATATGCAGTGTATCATTGAAAATACCTTATAATATAACGTAATATGCAGTGTATCATTGAAAATACCTTATAATATATCGTAATTTGTAGTGTATCATTGATGATACCTTATAATATATCGTAATTTGTAGTGTATAATTGAAAATACCTCATAATATAACGAAATATGCAGTGTATCATTGAAAATACCTTATAATATATCGTAGTTTATCATTGAAAATACCTCATAATATAACGTAATATGCAGTGTATCAATGAAAATACCTTCTAATATATCGTAGTTTATCATTGAAAATACCTTATAATATAACGTAATATGCAGTGTATCATTGAAAATACCTTCTAATATAACGTAATATGCAGTGTATCATTGAAAATGCCTTCTAATATATCGTAGTTTATCATTGAAAATACCTTATAACATAACGTAACATGCAGTGTATCATTGAAAATACCTTATAATCTAACGTAATATGCAGTGTATCATTGAAAATACCTTATAATATAACGTAATATGCAGTGTATCATTGAAAATACCTTCTAATATATCGTAGTTTATCATTGAAAATACCTTATAATATAACGTAATATGCAGTGTATCATTGAAAATACCTTATAATATATCGTAGTTTATCATTGAAAATACCTTATAACATATCGTAATATGCAGTGTATCATTGAAAATACCTTATAATATAACGTAATATGCAGTGTATCATTGAAAATACCTTATAATATATCGTAATTTGTAGTGTATAATTGAAAATACCTCATAATATAACGAAATATGCAGTGTATCATTGAAAATACCTTATAATATATCGTAGTTTATCATTGAAAATACCTCATAATATAACGTAATATGCAGTGTATCATTGGAAATACCTTATAATATATCGTAGTTTATCAGTGAAAATTCCTTATAATATAACGTAATATGCAGTGTATCATTGGCAATACCATATAATATGACGTAATATGCAGTGTATAATTGAAAATACCTTATAATATAACGAAATATGCAGTGTATCATTGAAAATACCTTCTAATATATCGTAGTTTATCATTGAAAATACCTTATAATATAACGTAATATGCAGTGTATCATTGAAAATACCATGTAATATAACGTAATATACAGTGTATCTTTGAAAATACCTTATAATATAACGAAATATGCAGTGTATCATTGAAAACACCTTCTAAAATATCGTAGTTTCTCATTGAAAATACCTTATAATATAACGTAATATGCAGTGTATCATTGAAAATACCTTATAATATAACGTAATATGCAGTGTATCATAGAAAATACCATGTAATATAACGTAATATACAGTGTATCATTGAAAATACCTTATAATAAAGCGTAATATGCAGTATATCATTGAAAATACCTTATAATATAGCGTAATATGCAGTGTATCATTGAAAATACCTTATAATATAACGTAATTTGCATTGTATCATAGGATATAACTTATAATATAACGTAATATGCAGTGTATCATTGAAAATACCTTATACTACAACGTAATATACGGTATATCATTGAAAATACCTTATAATATATCGTAATATGTAGTTTATCATTGAAAATACCTTATAATATAACGTAATATGCAGTGTATCATTGAAAATACCTTCTAATATAACGTAATATGCAGTGTATCATTGAAAATACCTTCTAATATATCGTAGTTTATCATTGAAAATACCTTATAATATAACGTAACATGCAGTGTATCATTGAAAATACCTTATAATCTAACGTAATATGCAGTGTATCATTGGAAATAACTTATAGTATGACGTAATATGCAGTGTATCATTGAAAATACCTTCTAATATATCGTAGTTTATCATTGTGAATTGCTTATAATATAACGTAATATGCAGTGTATCATTGAAAATACCTTATAATATAACGTAATATGCAGTGTATCATTGAAAATACCTTCTAATATATCGTAGTTTATCATTGAGAATTGTTTATAATATAACGTAATATGCAGTGTATCATTGAAAATACCTTATAATATAACGTAATATGCAGTGTATCATTGAAAATACCTTATAATATATCGTAATTTGTAGTGTATCATTGATGATACCTTATAATATATCGTAATTTGTAGTGTATAATTGAAAATACCTCATAATATAACGAAATATGCAGTGTATCATTGAAAATACCTTATAATATATCGTAGTTTATCATTGAAAATACCTCATAATATAACGTAATATGCAGTGTATCATTGGAAATACCTTATAATATATCGTAGTTTATCATTGAAAATTCCTTATAATATAACGTAATATGCAGTGTATCATTGGCAATACCATATAATATGACGTAATATGCAGTGTATAATTGAAAATACCTTATAATATAACGAAATATGCAGTGTATCATTGAAAATACCTTCTAATATATCGTAGTTTATCATTGAAAATACCTTATAATATAACGTAATATGCAGTGTATCATTGAAAATACCATGTAATATAACGTAATATACAGTGTATCTTTGAAAATACCTTATAATATCACGAAATATGCAGTGTATCATTGAAAACACCTTCTAAAATATCGTAGTTTCTCATTGAAAATACCTTATAATATAACGTAATATGCAGTGTATCATTGAAAATACCATGTAATATAACGTAATATACAGTGTATCATTGAAAATACCTTATAATATAACGTAATATGCAGTGTATCATTGAAAATACCTTCTAATATATCGTAGTTTATCATTGAAAATACCTTATAATATAACGTAATATGCAGTGTATCATTGAAAATACCATGTAATATAACGTAATATACAGTGTATCTTTGAAAATACCTTATAATATAACGAAATATGCAGTGTATCATTGAAAACACCTTCTAAAATATCGTAGTTTCTCATTGAAAATACCTTATAATATAACGTAATATGCAGTGTATCATTGAAAATACCATGTAATATAACGTAATATACAGTGTATCATTGAAAATACCTTATAATATAACGTAATATGCAGTGTATCAATGAAAATACCTTATAATATAACGTAATATGCAGTGAATCATTGAAAATACCTTATAATATAACGTAATATGCAGTGTATCATTGAAAATACCATGTAATATAACGTAATATACAGTGTATCATTGAAAATACCTTATAATATAACGTAATATGCAGTGTATCAATGAAAATACCTTCTAATATATCGTAGTTTATCATTGAAAATACCTTATAATATAACGTAATATGCAGTGTATCATTGAAAATACCTTCTAATATAACGTAATATGCAGTGTATCATTGAAAATGCCTTCTAATATATCGTAGTTTATCATTGAAAATACCTTATAACATAACGTAACATGCAGTGTATCATTGAAAATACCTTATAATCTAACGTAATATGCAGTGTATCATTGAAAATACCTTATAATATAACGTAATATGCAGTGTATCATTGAAAATACCTTCTAATATATCGTAGTTTATCATTGAAAATACCTTATAATATAACGTAATATGCAGTGTATCATTGAAAATACCTTATAATATAACGTAATATAAAGTGTATCATTGAAAATACCTTATAACATATCGTAATATGCAGTGTATCATTGAAAATACCTTATAATATAACGTAATATGCAGTGAATCATTGAAAATACCTTATAATATAACGTAATATGCAGTGTATCATTGAAAATACCATGTAATATAACGTAATATACAGTGTATCATTGAAAATACCTTATAATATAACATAATATGCAGTGTATCAATGAAAATACCTTCTAATATAACGTAATATGCAGTGTATCATTGAAAATACCTTATAATATATCGTAATATACAGTGTATCATTGAAAATACCTTATAACATATCGTAATATGCAGTGTATCATTGAAAATACCTTATAATATAACGTAATATGCAGTGAATCATTGAAAATACCTTATAATATAACGTAATATGCAGTGTATCATTGAAAATACCATGTAATATAACGTAATATACAGTGTATCATTGAAAATACCTTATAATATAACGTAATATGCAGTGTATCAATGAAAATACCTTCTAATATATCGTAGTTTATCATTGAAAATACCTTATAATATAACGTAATATGCAGTGTATCATTGAAAATACCTTCTAATATAACGTAATATGCAGTGTATCATTGAAAATGCCTTCTAATATATCGTAGTTTATCATTGAAAATACCTTATAATATAACGTAACATGCAGTGTATCATTGAAAATACCTTATAATATAACGTAATATGCAGTGTATCATTGAAAATACCTTCTAATATAACGTAATATGCAGTGTATCATTGAAAATGCCTTCTAATATATCGTAGTTTATCATTTAAAATACCTTATAATATAACGTAACATGCAGTGTATCATTGAAAATACCTTATAATCTAACGTAATATGCAGTGTATCATTGGAAATAACTTATAATATGACGTAATATGCAGTGTATCATTGAAAATACCTTCTAATATATCGTAGTTTATCATTGTGAATTGCTTATAATATAACGTAATATGCAGTGTATCATTGAAAATACCTTATAATATAACGTAATATGCAGTGTATCATTGAAAATACCTTATAATATAACGTAATATGCGGTGTATCATTGAAAATACCTTATAATAAAACGTAATATGCAGTGTATCATTGAAAATGCCTTATAATATAACGTAATATGCAGTGTATCATTGAAAATGCCTTATAATATAACGTAATATGCAGTGTATCATTGAAAATACCTTATACTACAACGTAATATACGGTATATCATTGAAAATACCTTATAATATATCGTAATATGTAGTTTATCATTGAAAATACCTTATAATATAACGTAATATGCAGTGTATCATTGAAAATACCTTCTAATATATCGTAGTTTATCATTGAGAATTGTTTATAATATAACGTAATATGCAGTGTATCATTGAAAATACCTTATAATATAACGTAATATGCAGTGTATCATTGAAAATACCTTATAATATATCGTAATTTGTAGTGTATCATTGATGATACCTTATAATATATCGTAATTTGTAGTGTATAATTGAAAATACCTCATAATATAACGAAATATGCAGTGTATCATTGAAAATACCTTATAATATATCGTAGTTTATCATTGAAAATACCTCATAATATAACGTAATATGCAGTGTATCATTGGAAATACCTTATAATATATCGTAGTTTATCATTGAAAATTCCTTATAATATAACGTAATATGCAGTGTATCATTGGCAATACCATATAATATGACGTAATATGCAGTGTATAATTGAAAATACCTTATAATATAACGAAATATGCAGTGTATCATTGAAAATACCTTCTAATATATCGTAGTTTATCATTGAAAATACCTTATAATATAACGTAATATGCAGTGTATCATTGAAAATACCATGTAATATAACGTAATATACAGTGTATCTTTGAAAATACCTTATAATATAACGAAATATGCAGTGTATCATTGAAAACACCTTCTAAAATATCGTAGTTTCTCATTGAAAATACCTTATAATATAACGTAATATGCAGTGTATCATTGAAAATACCATGTAATATAACGTAATATGCAGTGTATCATAGAAAATACCATGTAATATAACGTAATATACAGTGTATCATTGAAAATACCTTATAATAAAGCGTAATATGCAGTATATCATTGAAAATACCTTATAATATAGCGTAATATGCAGTGTATCATTGAAAATACCTTATAATATAACGTAACATGCAGTGAATCATTGAAAATACCTTATAATATAACGTAATATGCAGTGTATCATTGAAAATACCATGTAATATAACGTAATATACAGTGTATCATTGAAAATACCTTATAATATAACGTAATATGCAGTGTATCAATGAAAATACCTTCTAATATATCGTAGTTTAGCATTGAAAATACCTTATAATATAACGTAATATGCAGTGTATCATTGAAAATACCTTCTAATATAACGTAATATGCAGTGTATCATTGAAAATGCCTTCTAATATATCGTAGTTTATCATTGAAAATACCTTATAATATAACGTAACATGCAGTGTATCATTGAAAATACCTTATAATCTAACGTAATATGCAGTGTATCATTGGAAATAACTTATAATATAACGTAATTTGCATTGTATCATAGGATATAACTTATAATATAACGTAATATGCAGTGTATCATTGAAAATACCTTATACTACAACGTAATATACGGTATATCATTGAAAATACCTTCTAATATATCGTAGTTTATCATTGAAAATACCTTATAATATAACGTAATATGCAGTGTATCATTGAAAATACCATGTAATATAACGTAATATACAGTGTATCTTTGAAAATACCTTATAATATAACGAAATATGCAGTGTATCATTGAAAACACCTTCTAATATATCGGAGTTTCTCATTGAAAATACCTTATAATATAACGTAATATGCAGTGTATCATTGAAAATACCTTATAATATAACGTAATATGCAGTGTATCATTGGCAATACCATATAATATGACGTAATATGCAGTGTATCATTGAAAATACCTTATACTACAACGTAATTTGCAGTGTATCATTGAAAATACCTTATAATATAACGTAATATGCAGTGTATCATTGAAAATACCATGTAATATAACGTAATATACAGTGTATCATTGAAAATACCTTATAATATAACGTAATATGCAGTGTATCATTGAAAATACCTTCTAATATATCGTAGTTTATCATTGAAAATACCTTATAATATATCGTAATATGCAGTGTATCATTGAAAATACCTTATAATATAACGTAATATACAGTGTATCATTGAAAATACCTTATAACATATCGTAATATGCAGTGTATCATTGAAAATACCTTATAATATAACGTAATATGCGGTGTATCATTGAAAATACCTTATAATAAAACGTAATATGCAGTGTATCATTGAAAATACCATGTAATATAACGTAATATACAGTGTATCATTGAAAATACCTTATAATATAACGTAATATGCAGTGTATCAATGAAAATACCTTCTAATATATCGTAGTTTATCATTGAAAATACCTTATAATATAACGTAATATGCAGTGTATCATTGAAAATACCTTCTAATATAACGTAATATGCAGTGTATCATTGAAAATACCTTATAATATAACGTAATATGCAGTGTATCATTGAAAATACCTTCTAATATATCGTAGTTTATCATTGAAAATACCTTATAATATGACGTAATATGCAGTGTATCATTGAAAATACCTTATAATATAACGTAATATAAAGTATATCATTGAAAATACCTTATAACATATCGTAATATGCAGTGTATCATTGAAAATACCTTATAATATTACGTAATATGCTGTGAATCATTGAAAATACCTTATAATATAACGTAATATGCAGTGTATCATTGAAAATACCATGTAATATAACGTAATATACAGTGTATCATTGAAAATACCTTATAATATAACGTAATATGCAGTGTATCAATGAAAATACCTTCTAATATATCGTAGTTTATCATTGAAAATACCTTATAATATAACGTAATATGCAGTGTATCATTGAAAATACCTTCTAATATAACGTAATATGCAGTGTATCATTGAAAATACCTTATTATATAACGTAATATGCAGTGTATCATTGAAAATACCTTATAACATATCCTAATATGCAGTGTATCATTGAAAATACCTTCTAATATAACGTAATATGCAGTGTATCATTGAAAATACCTTATAATATATCGTAATATACAGTGTATCATTGAAAATACCTTATAACATATCGTAATATGCAGTGTATCATTGAAAATACCTTATAATATAACGTAATATGCAGTGAATCATTGAAAATACCTTATAATATAACGTAATATGCAGTGTATCATTGAAAATACCATGTAATATGACGTAATATGCAGTGTATCATTGAAAATACCTTATAATATAACGTAATATGCAGTGTGTCATTGAAAATACCTTATAATAAAACGTAATATACAGTGTATCATTGAAAATACCTTACAATATAGCGTTAAATGCAGTGTATCGTTGAAAATACCTTATAATATAGCGTAATATCCAGTGTATCATTGAAAATACCTTATAATATAACGTAATATGCAGTGTATCATTGAAAATACATTATAATATGACGTAATATGTAGTGTATCATTGAAAATACCTTAATTATATCGTAGTTTATCATTGAAAATTCCTTATAATATAACGTAATATGCAGTGTTTCATTGCAAATAACCTTATAATATAACGTAATATGCAGTGTATCATTGGAAATAACTTATAATATGACGTAATATGCAGTGTATCATTGAAAATACCTTATAATATAACGTAACATGCAGTGTATCATTGAAAATACCTTATAATCTAACGTAATATGCAGTGTATCATTGGAAATAACTTACAATATGACGTAATATGCAGTGTATCATTGAAAATACCTTCTAATATATCGTAGTTTATCATTGTGAATTGCTTATAATATAACGTAATATGCAGTGTATCATTGAAAATACCTTATAATATAACGTAATATGCAGTGTATCATTGAAAATACCTTATAATAGAACGTAATATGCGGTGTATCATTGAAAATACCTTATAATAAAACGTAATATGCAGTGTATCATTGAAAATGCCTTATAATATAACGTAATATGCAGTGTATCATTGAAAATGCCTTATAATATAACGTAATATGCAGTGTATCATTGAAAATACCTTATAATATATCGTAGTTCATCATTGAAAATACCTCATAATATAACGTAATATGCAGTGTATCATTGGAAATACCTTATAATATATCGTAGTTTATCATTGAAAATTCCTTATAATATAACGTAATATGCAGTGTATCATTGGCAATACCATATAATATGACGTAATATGCAGTGTATCATTGAAAATACCTTATAATATAACGTAATATGCAGTGTATCAATGAAAATACCTTCTAATATATCGTAGTTTATCATTGAAAATACCTTATAATATAACGTAATATGCAGTGTATCATTGAAAATACCTTCTAATATAACGTAATATGCAGTGTATCATTGAAAATGCCTTCTAATATATCGTAGTTTATCATTGAAAATACCTTATAATATAACGTAATATGCAGTGTATCATTGAAAATACCTTGTAATATATCGTAGTTTATCATTGAAAATACCTTATAATATAACGTAATATGCAGTGTATCATTGAAAATACCTTATAATATATCGTAATATACAGTGTATCATTGAAAATACCTTATAACATATCGTAATATGCAGTGTATCATTGAAAATACCTTATAATATAACGTAATATGCAGTGAATCATTGAAAATACCTTATAATATAACGTAATATGCAGTGTATCATTGAAAATACCATGTAATATAACGTAATATACAGTGTATCATTGAAAATACCTTATAATATAACGTAATATGCAGTGTATCAATGAAAATACCTTCTAATATAACGTAATATGCAGTGTATCATTGAAAATACCTTATAATATATCGTAATATACAGTGTATCATTGAAAATACCTTATAACATATCCTAATATGCAGTGTATCATTGAAAATACCTTCTAATATAACGTAATATGCAGTGTATCATTGAAAATGCCTTCTAATATATCGTAGTTTATCATTGAAAATACCTTATAATATAACGTAACATGCAGTGTATCATTGAAAATACCTTATAATCTAACGTAATATGCAGTGTATCATTGAAAATACCTTATAATATAACGTAATATGCAGTGTGTCATTGAAAATACCTTATAATAAAACGTAATATACAGTGTATCATTGAAAATATCTTACAATATAGCGTTAAATGCAGTGTATCGTTGAAAATACCTTATAATATAGCGTAATATCCAGTGTATCATTGAAAATACCTTATAATATAACGTAATATGCAGTGTATCATTGAAAATACATTATAATATGACGTAATATGTAGTGTATCATTGAAAATACCTTAATTATATCGTAGTTTATCATTGAAAATTCCTTATAATATAACGTAATATGCAGTGTTTCATTGCAAATAACCTTATAATATAACGTAATATGCAGTGTATCTTTTGAAATAACTTATAATATGACGTAATATGCAGTGTATCATTGAAAATACCTTATAATATAACGTAACATGCAGTGTATCATTGAAAATACCTTATAATCTAACGTAATATGCAGTGTATCATTGGAAATAACTTACAATATGACGTAATATGCAGTGTATCATTGAAAATACCTTCTAATATATCGTAGTTTATCATTGTGAATTGCTTATAATATAACGTAATATGCAGTGTATCATTGAAAATACCTTATAATATAACGTAATATGCAGTGTATCATTGAAAATACCTTATAATAGAACGTAATATGCGGTGTATCATTGAAAATACCTTATAATAAAACGTAATATGCAGTGTATCATTGAAAATGCCTTATAATATAACGTAATATGCAGTGTATCATTGAAAATGCCTTATAATATAACGTAATATGCAGTGTATCATTGAAAATACCTTATACTACAACGTAATATACGGTATATCATTGAAAATACCTTATAATATATCGTAATATGTAGTTTATCATTGAAAATACCTTATAATATAACGTAATATGCAGTGTATCATTGAAAATACCTTCTAATATATCGTAGTTTATCATTGAGAATTGTTTATAATATAACGTAATATGCAGTGTATCATTGAAAATACCTTATAATATAACGTAATATGCAGTGTATCATTGAAAATACCTTATAATATATCGTAATTTGTAGTGTATCATTGATGATACCTTATAATATATCGTAATTTGTAGTGTATAATTGAAAATACCTCATAATATAACGAAATATGCAGTGTATCATTGAAAATACCTTATAATATATCGTAGTTTATCATTGAAAATACCTCATAATATAACGTAATATGCAGTGTATCATTGGAAATACCTTATAATATATCGTAGTTTATCATTGAAAATTCCTTATAATATAACGTAATATGCAGTGTATCATTGGCAATACCATATAATATGACGTAATATGCAGTGTATCATTGAAAATACCTTATAATATAACGAAATATGCAGTGTATCATTGAAAATACCTTCTAATATATCGTAGTTTATCATTGAAAATACCTTACAATATATCGTAATATGCAGTGTATCATTGAAAATACCATGTAATATAACGTAATATACAGTGTATCTTTGAAAATACCTTATAATATAACGAAATATGCAGTGTATCATTGAAAACACCTTCTAAAATATCGTAGTTTCTCATTGAAAATACCTTATAATATAACGTAATATGCAGTGTATCATTGAAAATACCATGTAATATAACGTAATATGCAGTGTATCATAGAAAATACCATGTAATATAACGTAATATACAGTGTATCATTGAAAATACCTTATAATAAAGCGTAATATGCAGTATATCATTGAAAATACCATGTAATATAACGTAATATACAGTGTATCTTTGAAAATACCTTATAATATAACGAAATATGCAGTGTATCATTGAAAACACCTTCTAAAATATCGTAGTTTCTCATTGAAAATACCTTATAATATAACGTAATATGCAGTGTATCATTGAAAATACCATGTAATATAACGTAATATGCAGTGTATCATAGAAAATACCATGTAATATAACGTAATATACAGTGTATCATTGAAAATACCTTATAATAAAGCGTAATATGCAGTATATCATTGAAAATACCTTATAATATAGCGTAACATGCAGTGAATCATTGAAAATACCTTATAATATAACGTAATATGCAGTGTATCATTGAAAATACCATGTAATATAACGTAATATACAGTGTATCATTGAAAATACCTTATAATATAACGTAATATGCAGTGTATCAATGAAAATACCTTCTAATATATCGTAGTTTAGCATTGAAAATACCTTATAATATAACGTAATATGCAGTGTATCATTGAAAATACCTTCTAATATAACGTAATATGCAGTGTATCATTGAAAATGCCTTCTAATATATCGTAGTTTATCATTGAAAATACCTTATAATATAACGTAACATGCAGTGTATCATTGAAAATACCTTATAATCTAACGTAATATGCAGTGTATCATTGGAAATAACTTATAATATAACGTAATTTGCATTGTATCATAGGATATAACTTATAATATAACGTAATATGCAGTGTATCATTGAAAATACCTTATACTACAACGTAATATACGGTATATCATTGAAAATACCTTCTAATATATCGTAGTTTATCATTGAAAATACCTTATAATATAACGTAATATGCAGTGTATCATTGAAAATACCATGTAATATAACGTAATATACAGTGTATCTTTGAAAATACCTTATAATATAACGAAATATGCAGTGTATCATTGAAAACACCTTCTAATATATCGTAGTTTCTCATTGAAAATACCTTATAATATAACGTAATATGCAGTGTATCATTGAAAATACCTTATAATATAACGTAATATGCAGTGTATCATTGGCAATACCATATAATATGACGTAATATGCAGTGTATCATTGAAAATACCTTATACTACAACGTAATTTGCAGTGTATCATTGAAAATACCTTATAATATAACGTAATATGCAGTGTATCATTGAAAATACCATGTAATATGACGTAATATACAGTGTATCATTGAAAATACCTTATAATATAACGTAATATGCAGTGTATCATTGAAAATACCTTCTAATATATCGTAGTTTATCATTGAAAATACCTTATAATATAACGTAATATGCAGTGTATCATTGAAAATACCTTCTAATATAACGTAATATGCAGTGTATCATTGAAAATACCTTATAATATAACGTAATATGCAGTGTATCATTGAAAATACCTTCTAATATATCGTAGTTTATCATTGAAAATACCTTATAATATAACGTAATATGCAGTGTATCATTGAAAATACCTTATAATATAACGTAATATAAAGTATATCATTGAAAATACCTTATAAAATAATGCAATATGCAGTGTATCATTGAAAATACCTTATAATATAACGTAATATGCAGTGAATCATTGAAAATACCTTATAATATAACGTAATATGCAGTGTATCATTGAAAATACCATGTAATATAACGTAATATACAGTGTATCATTGAAAATACCTTATAATATAACGTAATATGCAGTGTATCAATGAAAATACCTTCTAATATATCGTAGTTTATCATTGAAAATACCTTATAATATAACGTAATATGCAGTGTATCATTGAAAATACCTTCTAATATAACGTAATATGCAGTGTATCATTGAAAATACCTTATTATATAACGTAATATGCAGTGTATCATTGAAAATACCTTATAACATATCCTAATATGCAGTGTATCATTGAAAATACCTTCTAATATAACGTAATATGCAGTGTATCATTGAAAATACCTTATAATATATCGTAATATACAGTGTATCATTGAAAATACCTTATAACATATCGTAATATGCAGTGTATCATTGAAAATACCTTATAATATAACGTAATATGCAGTGAATCATTGAAAATACCTTATAATATAACGTAATATGCAGTGTATCATTGAAAATACCATGTAATATGACGTAATATGCAGTGTATCATTGAAAATACCTTATAATATAACGTAATATGCAGTGTGTCATTGAAAATACCTTATAATAAAACGTAATATACAGTGTATCATTGAAAATACCTTACAATATAGCGTTAAATGCAGTGTATCGTTGAAAATACCTTATAATATAGCGTAATATCCAGTGTATCATTGAAAATACCTTATAATATAACGTAATATGCAGTGTATCATTGAAAATACCTTATAACATATCGTAATATGCAGTGTATCATTGAAAATACCTTATAATATAACGTAATATGCAGTGAATCATTGAAAATACCTTATAATATAACGTAATATGCAGTGTATCATTGAAAACACCATGTAATATAACGTAATATACAGTGTATCATTGAAAATACCTTATAATATAACGTAATATGCAGTGTATCAATGAAAATACCTTCTAATATATCGTAGTTTATCATTGAAAATACCTTATAATATAACGTAATATGCAGTGTATCATTGAAAATACCTTCTAATATAACGTAATATGCAGTGTATCATTGAAAATACCTTATAATATAACGTAATATGCAGTGTATCATTGAAAATACCTTCTAATATATCGTAGTTTATCATTGAAAATACCTTATAATATAACGTAATATGCAGTGTATCATTGAAAATACCTTATAATATAACGTAATATAAAGTATATCATTGAAAATACCTTATAAAATAATGCAATATGCAGTGTATCATTGAAAATACCTTATAATATTACGTAATATGCAGTGAATCATTGAAAATACCTTATAATATAACGTAATATGCAGTGTATCATTGAAAATACCATGTAATATAACGTAATATACAGTGTATCATTGAAAATACCTTATAATATAACGTAATATGCAGTGTATCAATGAAAATACCTTCTAATATATCGTAGTTTATCATTGAAAATACCTTATAATATAACGTAATATGCAGTGTATCATTGAAAATACCTTCTAATATAACGTAATATGCAGTGTATCATTGAAAATACCTTATTATATAACGTAATATGCAGTGTATCATTGAAAATACCTTATAACATATCATAATATGCAGTGTATCATTGAAAATACCTTCTAATATAACGTAATATGCAGTGTATCATTGAAAATACCTTATAATATATCGTAGTTTATCATTGAAAATACCTTATAACATATCGTAATATGCAGTGTATCATTGAAAATACCTTATAATATAACGTAATATGCAGTGAATCATTGAAAATACCTTATAATATAACGTAATATGCAGTGTATCATTGAAAATACCATGTAATATGACGTAATATGCAGTGTATCATTGAAAATACCTTATAATATAACGTAATATGCAGTGTGTCATTGAAAATACCTTATAATAAAACGTAATATACAGTGTATCATTGAAAATACCTTACAATATAGCGTTAAATGCAGTGTATCGTTGAAAATACCTTATAATATAGCGTAATATCCAGTGTATCATTGAAAATACCTTATAATATAACGTAATATGCAGTGTATCATTGAAAATACATTATAATATGACGTAATATGTAGTGTATCATTGAAAATACCTTAATTATATCGTAGTTTATCATTGAAAATTCCTTATAATATAACGTAATATGCAGTGTTTCATTGCAAATAACCTTATAATATAACGTAATATGCAGTGTATCATTGGAAATAACTTATAATATGACGTAATATGCAGTGTATCATTGAAAATACCTTATAATATAACGTAACATGCAGTGTATCATTGAAAATACCTTATAATCTAACGTAATATGCAGTGTATCATTGGAAATAACTTACAATATGACGTAATATGCAGTGTATCATTGAAAATACCTTCTAATATATCGTAGTTTATCATTGTGAATTGCTTATAATATAACGTAATATGCAGTGTATCATTGAAAATACCTTATAATATAACGTAATATGCAGTGTATCATTGAAAATACCTTATAATAGAACGTAATATGCGGTGTATCATTGAAAATACCTTATAATAAAACGTAATATGCAGTGTATCATTGAAAATGCCTTATAATATAACGTAATATGCAGTGTATCATTGAAAATGCCTTATAATATAACGTAATATGCAGTGTATCATTGAAAATACCTTATAATATATAGTAGTTCATCATTGAAAATACCTCATAATATAACGTAATATGCAGTGTATCATTGGAAATACCTTATAATATATCGTAGTTTATCATTGAAAATTCCTTATAATATAACGTAATATGCAGTGTATCATTGGCAATACCATATAATATGACGTAATATGCAGTGTATAATTGAAAATACCTTATAATATAACGTAATATGCAGTGTATCAATGAAAATACCTTCTAATATATCGTAGTTTATCATTGAAAATACCTTATAATATAACGTAATATGCAGTGTATCATTGAAAATACCTTCTAATATAACGTAATATGCAGTGTATCATTGAAAATGCCTTCTAATATATCGTAGTTTATCATTGAAAATACCTTATAATATAACGTAATATGCAGTGTATCATTGAAAATACCTTGTAATATATCGTAGTTTATCATTGAAAATACCTTATAATATAACGTAATATGCAGTGTATCATTGAAAATACCTTATAATATATCGTAATATACAGTGTATCATTGAAAATACCTTATAACATATCGTAATATGCAGTGTATCATTGAAAATACCTTATAATATAACGTAATATGCAGTGAATCATTGAAAATACCTTATAATATAACGTAATATGCAGTGTGTCATTGAAAATACCATGTAATATAACGTAATATACAGTGTATCATTGAAAATACCTTATAATATAACGTAATATGCAGTGTATCAATGAAAATACCTTCTAATATAACGTAATATGCAGTGTATCATTGAAAATACCTTATAATATATCGTAATATACAGTGTATCATTGAAAATACCTTATAACATATCGTAATATGCAGTGTATCATTGAAAATACCTTCTAATATAACGTAATATGCAGTGTATCATTGAAAATGCCTTCTAATATATCGTAGTTTATCATTGAAAATACCTTATAATATAACGTAACATGCAGTGTATCATTGAAAATACCTTATAATCTAACGTAATATGCAGTGTATCATTGGAAATAACTTATAATATGACGTAATATGCAGTGTATCATTGAAAATACCTTCTAATATATCGTAGTTTATCATTGTGAATTGCTTATAATATAACGTAATATGCAGTGTATCATTGAAAATACCTTATAATATAACGTAATATGCAGTGTATCATTGAAAATACCTTATAATATATCGTAATTTGTAGTGTATCATTGAAAATACCTTATAATATAAGGTAATATGCAGTGTATCATTGAAAATACCTTCTAATATATCGTAGTTTCTCATTGAAAATACCTTATAATATAACGTAATATGCAGTGTATCATTGAAAATACCATGTAATATAACGTAATATACAGTGTATCATTGAAAATACCTTATAATATAACGTAATATGCAGTGTATCATTGAAAATACCTTCTAATATATCGTAGTTTATCATTGAAAATACCTTATAACATATCGTAATATGCAGTGTATCATTGAAAATACCTTATAATATAACGTAATATGCAGTGAATCATTGAAAATACCTTATAATATAACGTAATATGCAGTGTATCATTGAAAATACCATGTATTATATAACGTAATATACAGTGTATCATTGAAAATACCTTATAATATAACGTAATATGCAGTGTATCAATGAAAATACCTTATAATATAACGTAATATGCAGTGTATCATTGAAAATACCTTCTAATATAACGTAATAATCAGTGTATCATTGAAAATACCTTATTATATAACGTAATATGCAGTGTATCATTGAAAATACCTTATAACATATCCTAATATGCAGTGTATCATTGAAAATACCTTCTAATATAACGTAATTTGCATTGTATCATTGGAAATAACTTATAATATGACGTAATATGTAGTGTATCATTGAAAATACCTTATATTATATCGTAGTTTATCATTGAAAATTCCTTATAATATAACGGAATATGCAGTGTTTCATTGCAAATAACCTTATAATATAACGTAATATGCAGTGAATCATTGAAAATACCTTCTAATATATCGTAGTTTATCATTGAAAATACCTTATAATATAACGTAATATGCAGTGAATCATTGAAAATACCTTCTAATATATCGTAGTTTATCATTGAAAATACCTTATAATATAACGTAATATGCAGTGTATCATTGAAAATACCTTCTAATATAACGTAATATGCAGTGTATCATTGAAAATGCCTTCTAATATATCGTAGTTTATCATTGAAAATACCTTATAATATAACGTAACATGCAGTGTATCATTGAAAATACCTTATAATCTAACATAATATGCAGTGTATCATTGAAAATACCTTATAATATAACGTAATATGCAGTGTATCATTGAAAATACCTTCTAATATATCGTAGTTTATCATTGAAAATACCTTATAATATAACGTAATATGCAGTGTATCATTGAAAATACCTTATAATATAACGTAATATAAAGTGTATCATTGAAAATACCTTATAACATATCGTAATATGCAGTGTATCATTGAAAATACCTTATAATATAATGTAATATGCAGTGTATCATTGAAAATACCATGTAATATAACGTAATATACAGTGTATCATTGAAAATACCTTATAATATAACGAAATGTGCAGTGTATCGTTGAAAATGTCTTATAATATATCGTAATTTGTAGTGTATCTTTGAAAATACCTTATAATATAACGTAATATACAGTGTATCATTGAAAATACCTTATAATATATAGTAATTTGTAGTGTCTCTTTGAAAATACCTTATAATGTATAGTAATTTGTAGTGTATCATCGAAAATACCATGTAATATAACGTAATATACAGTGTATCAGCGAAAATACCTTCTAATATATCGTAGTTTATCATTGAAAATACCTTATAATATAACGTAATATGCAGTGTATCATTGAAAATACCATGTAATAGAACGTAATATGCGGTGTATCATTGAAAATACCTTATAATAAAACGTAATATGCAGTGTATCATTGAAAATGCCTTATAATATAACGTAATATGCAGTGTATAATTAGAAATACCTTATAATATATCGTAGTTTATCATTGAAAATTCCTTATAATATAACGTAATATGCAGTGTATCATTGGCAATACCATATAATATGACGTAATATGCAGTGTATAATTGAAAATACCTTATAATATAACGAAATATGCAGTGTATCATTGAAAATACCTTCTAATATATCGTAGTTTATCATTGAAAATACCTTATAATATAACGTAATATGCAGTGTATCATTGAAAATACCATGTAATATAACGTAATATACAGTGTATCTTTGAAAATACCTTATAATATAACGAAATATGCAGTGTATCATTGAAAACACCTTCTAAAATATCGTAGTTTCTCATTGAAAATACCTTGTAATATAACGTAATATGCAGTGTATCATTGAAAATACCATGTAATATAACGTAATATACAGTGTATCATTGAAAATACCTTATAATATAACGTAATATGCAGTGTATCATTGAAAATACCTTCTAATATATCGTAGTTTATCATTGAAAATACCTTATAACATATCGTAATATGCAGTGTATCATTGAAAATACCTTATAATATAACGTAATATGCAGTGAATCATTGAAAATACCTTATAATATAACGTAATATGCAGTGTATCATTGAAAATACCATGTAATATATAACGTAATATACAGTGTATCATTGAAAATACCTTATAATATAACGTAATATGCAGTGTATCAATGAAAATACCTTATAATATAACGTAATATGCAGTGTATCATTGAAAATACCTTCTAATATAACGTAATATTCAGTGTATCATTGAAAATACCTTATTATATAACGTAATATGCAGTGTATCATTGAAAATACCTTATAACATATCCTAATATGCAGTGTATCATTGAAAATACCTTCTAATATAACGTAATTTGCATTGTATCATTGGAAATAACTTATAATATGACGTAATATGCAGTGTATCATTGAAAATACCTTATAATATAACGTAATATGCAGTGAATCATTGAAAATACCTTATAATATAACGTAATATGCAGTGTATCATTGAAAATACCTTATAATATAACGTAATATGCAGTGTGTCATTGAATATACCTTATAATATATCGTAGTTTATCATTGAAAACACCTTATAATATAATGTAATATGCAGTGTATCATTGAAAATACCATGTAATATAACGTAATATACAGTGTATCATTGAAAATACCTTATAATATAACGAAATGTGCAGTGTATCGTTGAAAATGTCTTATAATATATCGTAATTTGTAGTGTATCTTTGAAAATACCTTATAATATAACGTAATATACAGTGTATCATTGAAAATACCTTATAATATATAGTAATTTGTAGTGTCTCTTTGAAAATACCTTATAATGTATAGTAATTTGTAGTGTATCATCGAAAATACCATGTAATATAACGTAATATACAGTGTATCAGCGAAAATACCTTCTAATATATCGTAGTTTATCATTGAAAATACCTTATAATATAACGTAATATGCAGTGTATCATTGAAAATACCATGTAATATAACGTAATATACAGTGTATCTTTGAAAATACCTTATAATATAACGTAATATACAGTGTATCATTGAAAATACCTTATAATATATAGTAATTTGTAGTGTCTCTTTGAAAATACCTTATAATGTATAGTAATTTGTAGTGTATCATCGAAAATACCATGTAATATAACGTAATATACAGTGTATCAGCGAAAATACCTTCTAATATATCGTAGTTTATCATTGAAAATACCTTATAATATAACGTAATATGCAGTGTATCATTGAAAATACCATGTAATATAACGTAATATACAGTGTATCTTTGAAAATACCTTATAATATAACGAAATATGCAGTGTATCATTGAAAATACCTTATAATATAACGTAATATAAAGTGTATCATTGAAAATACCTTATAACATATCGTAATATGCAGTGTATCATTGAAAATACCTTATAATATAACGTAATATGCAGTGTATCATTGAAAATACCTTATAATATAACGTAATATGCAGTGTATCATTGAAAATACCATGTAATATAACGTAATATACAGTGTATCATTGAAAATACCTTATAATATAACGTAATATGCAGTGTATCAATGAAAATACCTTCTAATATATCGTAGTTTATCATTGAAAATACCTTATAATATAACGTAATATGCAGTGTATCATTGAAAATACCATGTAATATAACGTAATATACAGTGTATCTTTGAAAATACCTTATAATATAACGAAATATGCAGTGTATCATTGAAAACACCTTCTAAAATATCGTAGTTTCTCATTGAAAATACCTTGTAATATAACGTAATATGCAGTGTATCATTGAAAATACCATGTAATATAACGTAATATACAGTGTATCATTGAAAATACCTTATAATATAACGTAATATGCAGTGTATCATTGAAAATGCCTTCTAATATATCGTAGTTTATCATTGAAAATACCTTATAACATATCGTAATATGCAGTGTATCATTGAAAATACCTTATAATATAACGTAATATGCAGTGAATCATTGAAAATACCTTATAATATAACGTAATATGCAGTGTATCATTGAAAATACCATGTAATATATAACGTAATATACAGTGTATCATTGAAAATACCTTATAATATAACGTAATATGCAGTGTATCAATGAAAATACCTTATAATATAACGTAATATGCAGTGTATCATTGAAAATACCTTCTAATATAACGTAATATTCAGTGTATCATTGAAAATACCTTATTATATAACGTAATATGCAGTGTATCATTGAAAATACCTTATAACATATCCTAATATGCAGTGTATCATTGAAAATACCTTCTAATATAACGTAATTTGCATTGTATCATTGGAAATAACTTATAATATGACGTAATATGCAGTGTATCATTGAAAATACCTTATAATATAACGTAATATGCAGTGAATCATTGAAAATACCTTATAATATAACGTAATATGCAGTGTATCATTGAAAATACCTTATAATATAACGTAATATGAAGTGTGTCATTGAATATACCTTATAATATATCGTAGTTTATCATTGAAAACACCTTATAATATAATGTAATATGCAGTGTATCATTGAAAATACCATGTAATATAACGTAATATACAGTGTATCATTGAAAATACCTTATAATATAACGAAATGTGCAGTGTATCGTTGAAAATGTCTTATAATATATCGTAATTTGTAGTGTATCTGTGAAAATACCTTATAATATAACGTAATATACAGTGTATCATTGAAAATACCTTATAATATATAGTAATTTGTAGTGTCTCTTTGAAAATACCTTATAATGTATAGTAATTTGTAGTGTATCATCGAAAATACCATGTAATATAACGTAATATACAGTGTATCAGCGAAAATACCTTCTAATATATCGTAGTTTATCATTGAAAATACCTTATAATATAACGTAATATGCAGTGTATCATTGAAAATACCATGTAATATAACGTAATATACAGTGTATCTTTGAAAATACCTTATAATATAACGAAATATGCAGTGTATCATTGAAAATACCTTATAATATAACGTAATATAAAGTGTATCATTGAAAATACCTTATAACATATCGTAATATGCAGTGTATCATTGAAAATACCTTATAATATAACGTAATATGCAGTGAATCATTGAAAATACCTTATAATATAACGTAATATGCAGTGTATCATTGAAAATACCATGTAATATAACGTAATATACAGTGTATCATTGAAAATACCTTATAATATAACGTAATATGCAGTGTATCAATGAAAATACCTTCTAATATATCGTAGTTTATCATTGAAAATACCTTATAATATAACGTAATATGCAGTGTATCATTGAAAATACCTTCTAATATAACGTAATATGCAGTGTATCATTGAAAATACCTTATTATATAACGTAATATGCAGTGTATCATTGAAAATACCTTATAACATATCCTAATATGCAGTGTATCATTGAAAATACCTTCTAATATAACGTAATATGCAGTGTATCATTGAAAATACCTTATAATATATCGTAATATACAGTGTATCATTGAAAATACCTTATAACATATCGTAATATGCAGTGTATCATTGAAAATACCTTATAATATAACGTAATATGCAGTGAATCATTGAAAATACCTTATAATATAACGTAATATGCAGTGTATCATTGAAAATACCATGTAATATGACGTAATATGCAGTGTATCATTGAAAATACCTTATAATATAACGTAATATGCAGTGTATCATTGAAAATACCTTATAATAAAACGTAATATACAGTGTATCATTGAAAATACCTTACAATATAGCGTTAAATGCAGTGTATCGTTGAAAATACCTTATAATATAGCGTAATATCCAGTGTATCATTGAAAATACCTTATAATATAACGTAATATGCAGTGTATCATTGAAAATACATTATAATATGACGTAATATGTAGTGTATCATTGAAAATACCTTAATTATATCGTAGTTTATCATTGAAAATTCCTTATAATATAACGTAATATGCAGTGTTTCATTGCAAATAACCTTATAATATAACGTAATATGCAGTGTATCATTGGAAATAACTTATAATATGACGTAATATGCAGTGTATCATTGAAAATACCTTATAATATAACGTAATATGCAGTGTATCATTGAAAATACCTTATAATATAACGTAATATGCAGTGTATCATTGAAAATACCTTATAATATAACGTAATATGCAGTGTGTCATTGAATATACCTTATAATATATCGTAGTTTATCATTGAAAACACCTTATAATATAATGTAATATGCAGTGTATCATTGAAAATACCCTGTAATATAACGTAATATACAGTGTATCATTGAAAATACCTTATAATATAACGTAATATGCAGTGTATCATTGAAAATACCATGTAATATGACGTAATATGCAGTGTATCATTGAAAATACCTTATAATATAACGTAATATGCAGTGTGTCATTGAAAATACCTTATAATAAAACGTAATATACAGTGTATCATTGAAAATACCTTACAATATAGCGTTAAATGCAGTGTATCGTTGAAAATACATTATAATATGACGTAATATGTAGTGTATCATTGAAAATACCTTAATTATATCGTAGTTTATCATTGAAAATTCCTTATAATATAACGTAATATGCAGTGTTTCATTGCAAATAACCTTATAATATAACGTAATATGCAGTGTATCATTGGAAATAACTTATAATATGACGTAATATGCAGTGTATCATTGAAAATACCTTATAATATAACGTAATATGCAGTGAATCATTGAAAATACCTTATAATATAACGTAATATGCAGTGTATCATTGAAAATACCTTATAATATAACGTAATATGCAGTGTGTCATTGAATATACATTATAATATATCGTAGTTTATCATTGAAAACACCTTATAATATAATGTAATATGCAGTGTATCATTGAAAATACCATGTAATATAACGTAATATACAGTGTATCATTGAAAATACCTTATAATATAACGAAATGTGCAGTGTATCGTTGAAAATGTCTTATAATATATCGTAATTTGTAGTGTATCTTTGAAAATACCTTATAATATAACGTAATATACAGTGTATCATTGAAAATACCTTATAATATATAGTAATTTGTAGTGTCTCTTTGAAAATACCTTATAATGTATAGTAATTTGTAGTGTATCATCTAAAATACCATGTAATATAACGTAATATACAGTGTATCAGCGAAAATACCTTCTAATATATCGTAGTTTATCATTGAAAATACCTTATAATATAACGTAATATGCAGTGTATCATTGAAAATACCTTATAATATAACGTAATATGCAGTGTATCATTGAAAATACCTTATAATATATCGTAATATGCAGTGTATCATTGACAATACCACATAATATAACGTAATATGCAGTGTATCATTGAAAATACCTTATAATATAACGTAATATGCAGTGTATCATTGAAAATACCTTATAATATATCGTAATAGGCAGTGTATCATTGAAAATAACTTATAATATGACGTAATATGCAGTGTATCATTGAAAATACCTTCTAATATATCGTAGTTTATCACTGAGAATTGCTTATAATATAACGTAATATGCAGTGTATCATTGAAAATACCTTGTAATATAACGTAATATGCAGTGTATCATTGAAAATACCTTATAATATATCGTAATTTGTTGTGTATCATTGAAGATACCTTATAATATATCGTAATTTGTAGTGTATCATTGAAAATACCTTATAATATATAGTAGTTTATCATTGAAAATTCCTTCTAATATAACGTAGTATGCAGTGTATCATTGAAAATATCTTATAATATATCGTAGTTTATCATTGAAAATACCTTATAATATAACGTAATATACAGTGTATCATTGAAAATACCTTATAATATAACGTAATATGCAGTGTATCATTGAAAATACCTTATAATATATCGTAATTTGTAGTGTATCATTGAAGATACCTTATAATATATCGTAGTTTATCATTGAAAATACCTTATAATATAACGTAATATGCAGTGTATCATTGAAAATACCTTATAATATATCGTAGTTTATCAGTGAAAATTCATTATAATATAACGTAATATGCAGTGTATCATTGAAAATACCTTATAATATATCGTAATATGCAGTGTATCATTGACAATACCATATAATATAACGTAATATGCAGTGTATCATTGAAAATACCGTATAATATATCCTAATATGCAGTGTATCATTGAAAATACCTTCTAATATAACGTAATATGCAGTGTATCATTGGCAATACCATATAATATAACGTAATATGCAGTGTATCATTGAAAATACCGTATAACATATCCTAATATGCAGTGTATCATTGAAAATACCTTCTAATATAACGTAATATGCAGTGTATCATTGGCAATACCTTATAATAAAGCGTAATATGCAGTATATCATTGAAAATACCTTATAATATAACGTAATATACAGTGTATCATTGAAAATACCTTATAATATAACGTAATATACAGTGTATCAATGAAAATACCTTATAATATAACGTAATATACAGTGTATCAATGAAAATACCTTATAATAAAGCGTAATATGCAGTGTATCATTGAAAATACCTTATAATATAACGTAATATACAGTGTATCATTGAAAATACCTTATAATATATCGTAATTTGTAGTGTATCATTGAAGATACCTTATAATATATCGTAATTTGTAGTGTATCATTGAAAATACCTTATAATATAACGTAATATGCAGTGTATCATTGAAGATACCTTATAATATATCGTACTTTGTAGTGTATCATTGTAAATACCTTATAATATAACGAAATATGCAGTGTATCACTGAAAATACCTTCTAATATATCGTAGTTTATCATTGAAAATACCTTATAATATAACGTAATATGCAGTGTATCATTGGAAATAACTTATAATATGACGTAATATGGAGTGTATCATTGAAAATACCTTATAATGTATCGTAGTTTATCATTGAAAATTCCTTATAATATAACGTAATATGCAGTGTATCATTGGCAATACCTTATAATAAAGCGTAATATGCAGTATATCATTGAAAATACCTTATAATATAACGTAACATGCAGTGTATCATTGAAAATACCTTATAATATAACGTAATATGCAGTGTATCATAGAAAATACCATGTAATATAACGTAATATACAGTGTATCATTGAAAATACCTTATAATATAACGTAATATACAGTGTATCAATGAAAATACCTTATAATAAAGCGTAACATGCAGTGTATCATTGATAATACCATATAATATAACGTAATATGCAGTGTATCATTGAAAATACCGTATAATATATCCTAATATGCAGCGTATCATTGAAAATACCTTCTAATATAACGTAATATGCAGTGTATCATTGGCAATACCATATAATATAACGTAATATGCAGTGTATCATTGAAAATACCGTATAACATATCCTAATATGCAGTGTATCATTGAAAATACCTTCTAATATAACGTACTATGCAGTGTATCATTGACAATACCATATAATATAACGTAATATGCAGTGTATCATTGAAAATATCTATAATATATCGTAGTTTATCATTGAAAATACCTTATAATATAACGTAATATACAGTGTATCATTGAAAATACCTTATAATATAACGTAATATGCAGTGTATCATTGGCGATACCATATAATATAACGTAATATACAGTGTTTCAATGCAAATAACCTTATAATATATCGTAATATGTAGTTTATCATTGTAAATACCTTATAACATAACGTAATATGCAGCGTATCATTTAAAATACCTTATAATGTAACGTAATATGCAGTGTATCATTGGAAATAACTTATAATATGACGTAATATGCAGTGTATCATTGAAAATACCTTCTAATATAACGTAATATGCAGTGTATCATTGAAAATACCTTATAATATATCGTAATTTGTAGTGTATCATTGAAAATACCTTATAATATATCGTAGTTTATCATTGAAAATTCCTTATAATATAACGTAGTATGCAGTGTATCATTGAAAATACCTTATAATATATCGTAGTTTATCATTGAAAATTCATTATAATATAACGTAATATGCAGTGTATCATTGAAAATACCTTATAATATAACGTAATATGCAGTGTATCATTGAAAATACCTTATAATATATCGTAATATGTAGTTTATCATTGAAGATACCTTATAATATATCGTAATTTGTAGTGTATCATTGAAAATACCTTATAATATAACGAAATATGCAGTGTATCACTGAAAATACCTTCTAATATATCGTAGTTTATCATTGAAAATACCTTATAATATAACGTAATATACAGTGTATCAATGAAAATACCTTATAATAAAGCGTAATATGCAGTGTATCATTGAAAATACCTTATAATATAACGTAATATGCAGTGTATCAATGTAAAATACCTTATAATATAACGTAATATACAGTGTATCAATGAAAATACCTTATAATAAAGCGTAATATGCAGTGTATCATTGAAAATACCTTATAATATAACGTAATATGCAGTGTATCATTGAAAATACCTTATAATATATCGTAATTTGTAGTGTATCATTGAAGATACCTTATAATATATCGTAATTTGTAGTGTATAATTGAAAATACCTTATAATATAACGTAATATGCAGTGTATCATTGAAAATACCTTATAATATAACGTAATATGCAGTGTATCATTGAAAATACCTTATTATATAACGTAATATGCAGTGTATCATTGAAAATACCTTATAACATATCCTAATATGCAGTGTATCATTGAAAATACCTTCTAATATAACGTAATATGCAGTGTATCATTGAAAATACCTTATAATATATCGTAATATACAGTGTATCATTGAAAATACCTTATAATATAACGTAATATGCAGTGTATCGTTGAAAATACCTTATAATATAACGTAATATGCAGTGAATCATTGAAAATTCCTTATAACATAACGTAATATGCAGTGTATCGTTGAAAATTCCATATAATATAACGTAATATGCAGTGTATCATTGAAAATACTTTATAATATAATGTAATATGCAGTGTGTCATTGAAAATACCTTATAATAAAACGTAATATACAGTGTATCATTGAAAATACCTTACAATATAGCGTTAAATGCAGTGTATCGTTGAAAATACCTTATAATATAGCGTAATATCCAGTGTATCATTGAAAATACCTTATAATATAACGTAATATGCAGTGTATCATTGAAAATACATTATAATATGACGTAATATGTAGTGTATCATTGAAAATACCTTAATTATATCGTAGTTTATCATTGAAAATTCCTTATAATATAACGTAATATGCAGTGTTTCATTGCAAATAACCTTATAATATAACGTAATATGCAGTGTATCATTGGAAATAACTTATAATATGACGTAATATGCAGTGTATCATTGAAAATACCTTATAATATAACGTAATATGCAGTGAATCATTGAAAATACCTTATAATATAACGTAATATGCAGTGTATCATTGAAAATACCTTATAATATAACGTAATATGCAGTGTGTCATTGAATATACCTTATAATATATCGTAGTTTATCATTGAAAACACCTTATAATATAATGTAATATGCAGTGTATCATTGAAAATACCCTGTAATATAACGTAATATACAGTGTATCATTGAAAATACCTTATAATATAACGTAATATGCAGTGTATCATTGAAAATACCATGTAATATGACGTAATATGCAGTGTATCATTGAAAATACCTTATAATATAACGTAATATGCAGTGTGTCATTGAAAATACCTTATAATAAAAACGTAATATACAGTGTATCATTGAAAATACCTTACAATATAGCGTTAAATGCAGTGTATCATTGGCAATACCATATAATATAACGTAATATGCAGTGTATCATTGAAAATACCTTATAATATAACGTAATATGCAGTGTATCATTGAAAAATACATTATAATTATGACGTAATATGTAGTGTATCATTGAAAATACCTTAATTATATCGTAGTTTATCATTGAAAATACCTTATAATATAACGTAATATACAGTGTATCAATGAAAATACCTTATAATAAAGCGTAATATGCAGTGTATCATTGAAAATACCTTATAATATAACGTAATATACAGTGTATCATTGAAAATACCTTATAATATATCGTAATTTGTAGTGTATCATTGAAGATACCTTATAATATATCGTAATTTGTAGTGTATAATTGAAAATACCTTATAATATAACGTAATATGCAGTGTATCATTGAAAATACCTTATAATATAACGTAATATGCAGTGTATCATTGAAAATACCTTATAATATAACGTAATATGCAGTGTATCATTGAAAATACCTTATAACATATCATAATATGCAGTGTATCATTGAAAATACCTTCTAATATAACGTAATATGCAGTGTATCATTGAAAATACCTTATAATATATCGTAGTTTATCATTGAAAATACCTTATAACATATCATAATATGCAGTGTATCATTGAAAATACCTTATAATATAACGTAATATGCAGTGAATCATTGAAAATACCTTATAATATAACGTAATATGCAGTGTATCATTGAAAATACCATGTAATATGACGTAATATGCAGTGTATCATTGAAAATACCTTATAATATAACGTAATATGCAGTGTGTCATTGAAAATACCTTATAATAAAACGTAATATACAGTGTATCATTGAAAATACCTTACAATATAGCGTTAAATGCAGTGTATCGTTGAAAATACCTTATAATATAGCGTAATATCCAGTGTATCATTGAAAATACCTTATAATATAACGTAATATGCAGTGTATCATTGAAAATACATTATAATATGACGTAATATGTAGTGTATCATTGAAAATACCTTAATTATATCGTAGTTTATCATTGAAAATTCCTTATAATATAACGTAATATGCAGTGTTTCATTGCAAATAACCTTATAATATAACGTAATATGCAGTGTATCATTGGAAATAACTTATAATATGACGTAATATGCAGTGTACCATTGAAAATACCTTATAATATAACGTAATATGCAGTGAATCATTGAAAATACCTTATAATATAACGTAATATGCAGTGTATCATTGAAAATACCTTATAATATAACGTAATATGCAGTGTGTCATTGAATATACCTTATAATATATCGTAGTTTATCATTGAAAACACCTTATAATATAATGTAATATGCAGTGTATCATTGAAAATACCCTGTAATATAACGTAATATACAGTGTATCATTGAAAATACCTTATAATATAACGTAATATGCAGTGTATCATTGAAAATACCATGTAATATGACGTAATATGCAGTGTATCATTGAAAATACCTTATAATATAACGTAATATGCAGTGTGTCATTGAAAATACCTTATAATAAAACGTAATATACAGTGTATCATTGAAAATACCTTACAATATAGCGTTAAATGCAGTGTATCATTGGCAATACCATATAATATAACGTAATATGCAGTGTATCATTGAAAATACCTTATAATATAACGTAATATGCAGTGTATCATTGAAAATACATTATAATATAACGTAATATGCAGTGTATCATTGAAAATACCTTAATTATATCGTAGTTTATCATTGAAAATTCCTTATAATATAACGTAATATGCAGTGTTTCATTGCAAATAACCTTATAATATAACGTAATATGCAGTGTATCATTGGAAATAACTTATAATATGACGTAATATGCAGTGTATCATTGAAAATACCTTATAATATAACGTAATATGCAGTGAATCATTGAAAATACCTTATAATATATCGTAATTTGTAGTGTATCATTGAAAATACCTTATAATATAACGTAATATGCAGTGTGTCATTGAATATACATTATAATATATCGTAGTTTATCATTGAAAACACCTTATAATATAATGTAATATGCAGTGTATCATTGAAAATACCATGTAATATAACGTAATATACAGTGTATCATTGAAAATACCTTATAATATAACGAAATGTGCAGTGTATCGTTGAAAATGTCTTATAATATATCGTAATTTGTAGTGTATATTTGAAAATACCTTATAATATAACGTAATATACAGTGTATCATTGAAAATACCTTATAATATATAGTAATTTGTAGTGTCTCTTTGAAAATACCTTATAATGTATAGTAATTTGTAGTGTATCATCGAAAATACCATGTAATATAACGTAATATACAGTGTATCAGCGAAAATACCTTCTAATATATCGTAGTTTATCATTGAAAATACCTTATAATATAACGTAATATGCAGTGTATCATTGAAAATACCTTATAATATAACGTAATATGCAGTGTATCATTGAAAATACCTTATAATATATCGTAATATGCAGTGTATCATTGACAATACCACATAATATAACGTAATATGCAGTGTATCATTGAAAATACCTTATAATATAACGTAATATGCAGTGTATCATTGAAAATACCTTATAATATATCGTAATAGGCAGTGTATCATTGAAAATAACTTATAATATGACGTAATATGCAGTGTATCATTGAAAATACCTTCTAATATATCGTAGTTTATCACTGAGAATTGCTTATAATATAACGTAATATGCAGTGTATCATTGAAAATACCTTGTAATATAACGTAATATGCAGTGTATCATTGAAAATACCTTATAATATATCGTAATTTGTTGTGTATCATTGAAGATACCTTATAATATATCGTAATTTGTAGTGTATCATTGAAAATACCTTATAATATATAGTAGTTTATCATTGAAAATTCCTTCTAATATAACGTAGTATGCAGTGTATCATTGAAAATATCTTATAATATATCGTAGTTTATCATTGAAAATACCTTATAATATAACGTAATATACAGTGTATCATTGAAAATACCTTATAATATAACGTAATATGCAGTGTATCATTGAAAATACCTTATAATATATCGTAATTTGTAGTGTATCATTGAAGATACCTTATAATATATCGTAGTTTATCATTGAAAATTCCTTATAATATAACGTAGTATGCAGTGTATCATTGAAAATACCTTATAATATATCGTAGTTTATCATTGAAAATTCATTATAATATAACGTAATATGCAGTGTATCATTGAAAATACCTTATAATATATCGTAATATGCAGTGTATCATTGACAATACCATATAATATAACGTAATATGCAGTGTATCATTGAAAATACCTTATAATATATCCTAATATGCAGTGTATCATTGAAAATACCTTCTAATATAACGTAATATGCAGTGTATCATTGGCAATACCATATAATATAACGTAATATGCAGTGTATCATTGAAAATACCGTATAACATATCCTAATATGCAGTGTATCATGGAAAATACCTTATAATATAACGTAATATGCAGTGTATCATTGGCAATACCTTATAATAAAGCGTAATATGCAGTATATCATTGAAAATACCTTATAATATAACGTAATATACAGTGTATCATTGAAAATACCTTATAATATAACGTAATATGCAGTGTATCATTGAAAATACCTTATAATATAACGTAATATACAGTGTATCAATGAAAATACCTTATAATAAAGCGTAATATGCAGTGTATCATTGAAAATACCTTATAATATAACGTAATATACAGTGTATCATTGAAAATACCTTACAATATAGCGTTAAATGCAGTGTATCGTTGAAAATACCTTATAATATAGCGTAATATCCAGTGTATCATTGAAAATACCTTATAATATAACGTAATATGCAGTGTATCATTGAAAATACATTATAATATGACGTAATATGTAGTGTATCATTGAAAATACCTTAATTATATCGTAGTTTATCATTGAAAATTCCTTATAATATAACGTAATATGCAGTGTTTCATTGCAAATAACCTTATAATATAACGTAATATGCAGTGTATCATTGGAAATAACTTATAATATGACGTAATATGCAGTGTATCATTGAAAATACCTTATAATATAACGTAATATGCAGTGAATCATTGAAAATACCTTATAATATAACGTAATATGCAGTGTATCATTGAAAATACCTTATAATATAACGTAATATGCAGTGTGTCATTGAATATACCTTATAATATATCGTAGTTTATCATTGAAAACACCTTATAATATAATGTAATATGCAGTGTATCATTGAAAATACCCTGTAATATAACGTAATATGCAGTGTATCATTGAAAATACCTTATAATATAACGTAATATGCAGTGTATCATTGAAAATACCATGTAATATGACGTAATATGCAGTGTATCATTGAAAATACCTTATAATATAACGTAATATGCAGTGTGTCATTGAAAATACCTTATAATAAAACGTAATATACAGTGTATCATTGAAAATACCTTACAATATAGCGTTAAATGCAGTGTATCATTGAAAATACCATATAATATAACGTAATATGCAGTGTATCATTGAAAATACCTTATAATATAACGTAATATGCAGTGTATCATTGAAAATACATTATAATATGACGTAATATGTAGTGTATCATTGAAAATACCTTAATTATATCGTAGTTTATCATTGAAAATTCCTTATAATATAACGTAATATGCAGTGTTTCATTGCAAATAACCTTATAATATAACGTAATATGCAGTGTATCATTGGAAATAACTTATAATATGACGTAATATGCAGTGTATCATTGAAAATACCTTATAATATAACGTAATATGCAGTGAATCATTGAAAATACCTTATAATATAACGTAATATGCAGTGTATCATTGAAAATACCTTATAATATAACGTAATATGCAGTGTGTCATTGAATATACATTATAATATATCGTAGTTTATCATTGAAAACACCTTATAATATAATGTAATATGCAGTGTATCATTGAAAATACCATGTAATATAACGTAATATACAGTGTATCATTGAAAATACCTTATAATATAACGAAATGTGCAGTGTATCGTTGAAAATGTCTTATAATATATCGTAATTTGTAGTGTATCTTTGAAAATACCTTATAATATAACGTAATATACAGTGTATCATTGAAAATACCTTATAATATATAGTAATTTGTAGTGTCTCTTTGAAAATACCTTATAATGTATAGTAATTTGTAGTGTATCATCGAAAATACCATGTAATATAACGTAATATACAGTGTATCAGCGAAAATACCTTCTAATATATCGTAGTTTATCATTGAAAATACCTTATAATATAACGTAATATGCAGTGTATCATTGAAAATACCTTCTAATATAACGTAATATGCAGTGTATCATTGAAAATACCTTATAATATATCGTAATTTGTAGTGTATCATTGAAAATACCTTATAATATATCGTAGCTTATCATTGAAAATTCCTTATAATATAACGTAGTATGCAGTGTATCATTGAAAATACCTTATAATATATCGTAGTTTATCATTGAAAATTCATTATAATATAACGTAATATGCAGTGTATCATTGAAAATACCTTATAATATAACGTAATATGCAGTGTATCATTGAAAATACCTTATAATATATCGTAATATGTAGTTTATCATTGAAGATACCTTATAATATATCGTAATTTGTAGTGTATCATTGAAAATACCTTATAATATAACGAAATATGCAGTGTATCACTGAAAATACCTTCTAATATATCGTAGTTTATCATTGAAAATACCTTATAATATAACGTAATATACAGTGTATCAATGAAAATACCTTATAATAAAGCGTAATATGCAGTGTATCATTGAAAATACCTTATAATATAACGTAATATACAGTGTATCAATGAAAATACCTTATAATATAACGTAATATACAGTGTATCAATGAAAATACCTTATAATAAAGCGTAATATGCAGTGTATCATTGAAAATACCTTATAATATAACGTAATATACAGTGTATCATTGAAAATACCTTATAATATATCGTAATTTGTAGTGTATCATTGAAGATACCTTATAATATATCGTAATTTGTAGTGTATAATTGAAAATACCTTATAATATAACGTAATATGCAGTGTATCATTGAAAATACCTTATAATATAACGTAATATGCAGTGTATCATTGAAAATACCTTATAATATAACGTAATATGCAGTGTATCATTGAAAATACCTTATAACATATCCTAATATGCAGTGTATCATTGAAAATACCTTCTAATATAACGTAATATGCAGTGTATCATTGAAAATACCTTATAATATATCGTAATATACAGTGTATCATTGAAAATACCTTATAACATATCGTAATATGCAGTGTATCATTGAAAATACCTTATAATATAACGTAATATGCAGTGAATCATTGAAAATTCCTTATAATATAACGTAATATGCAGTGTATCATTGAAAATACCATATAATATGACGTAATATGCAGTGTATCATTGAAAATACCTTATAATATAACGTAATATGCAGTGTGTCATTGAAAATACCTTATAATAAAACGTAATATACAGTGTATCATTGAAAATACCTTACAATATAGCGTTAAATGCAGTGTATCGTTGAAAATACCTTATAATATAGCGTAATATCCAGTGTATCATTGAAAATACCTTATAATATAACGTAATATGCAGTGTATCATTGAAAATACATTATAATATGACGTAATATGTAGTGTATCATTGAAAATACCTTAATTATATCGTAGTTTATCATTGAAAATTCCTTATAATATAACGTAATATGCAGTGTTTCATTGCAAATAACCTTATAATATAACGTAATATGCAGTGTATCATTGGAAATAACTTATAATATGACGTAATATGCAGTGTATCATTGCAAATACCTTATAATATAACGTAATATGCAGTGTATCATTGAAAATACCTTATAATATAACGTAATATGCAGTGTGTCATTGAAAATACCTTATAATATAACGTAATATGCAGTGTGTCATTGAATATACCTTATAATATATCGTAGTTTATCATTGAAAACACCTTATAATATAATGTAATATGCAGTGTATCATTGAAAATACCCTGTAAT
Organism: Lasioglossum lativentre; assembly: GCA_916610255.1. Classification (NCBI taxonomy): domain Eukaryota; kingdom Metazoa; phylum Arthropoda; class Insecta; order Hymenoptera; family Halictidae; genus Lasioglossum; species Lasioglossum lativentre. The sequence goes on along the minus strand of CAKAJI010000175.1, from coordinate 153,714 downwards.
ATAACGTAATATACAGTGTATCATTGAAAATACCTTATAATATAACGTAATATGCAGTGTATCATTGAAAATACCATGTAATATGACGTAATATGCAGTGTATCATTGAAAATACCTTATAATATAACGTAATATGCAGTGTGTCATTGAAAATACCTTATAATAAAACGTAATATACAGTGTATCATTGAAAATACCTTACAATATAGCGTTAAATGCAGTGTATCATTGGCAATACCATATAATATAACGTAATATGCAGTGTATCATTGAAAATACCTTATAATATAACGTAATATGCAGTGTATCATTGAAAATACATTATAATATGACGTAATATGTAGTGTATCATTGAAAATACCTTAATTATATCGTAGTTTATCATTGAAAATTCCTTATAATATAACGTAATATACAGTGTATCAATGAAAATACCTTATAATAAAGCGTAATATGCAGTGTATCATTGAAAATACCTTATAATATAACGTAATATACAGTGTATCATTGAAAATACCTTATAATATATCGTAATTTGTAGTGTATCATTGAAGATACCTTATAATATATCGTAATTTGTAGTGTATAATTGAAAATACCTTATAATATAACGTAATATGCAGTGTATCATTGAAAATACCTTCTAATATAACGTAATATGCAGTGTATCATTGAAAATACCTTATTATATAACGTAATATGCAGTGTATCATTGAAAATACCTTATAACATATCCTAATATGCAGTGTATCATTGAAAATACCTTCTAATATAACGTAATATGCAGTGTATCATTGAAAATACCTTATAATATAACGTAATATGCAGTGTATCATTGAAAATACCATGTAATATGACGTAATATGCAGTGTATCATTGAAAATACCTTATAATATAACGTAATATGCAGTGTGTCATTGAAAATACCTTATAATAAAACGTAATATACAGTGTATCATTGAAAATACCTTACAATATAGCGTTAAATGCAGTGTATCGTTGAAAATACCTTATAATATAGCGTAATATCCAGTGTATCATTGAAAATACCTTATAATATAACGTAATATGCAGTGTATCATTGAAAATACATTATAATATGACGTAATATGTAGTGTATCATTGAAAATACCTTAATTATATCGTAGTTTATCATTGAAAATTCCTTATAATATAACGTAATATGCAGTGTTTCATTGCAAATAACCTTATAATATAACGTAATATGCAGTGTATCATTGGAAATAACTTATAATATGACGTAATATGCAGTGTATCATTGAAAATACCTTATAATATAACGTAATATGCAGTGAATCATTGAAAATACCTTATAATATAACGTAATATGCAGTGTATCATTGAAAATACCTTATAATATAACGTAATATGCAGTGTGTCATTGAATATACCTTATAATATATCGTAGTTTATCATTGAAAACACCTTATAATATAACGTAATATGCAGTGTATCATTGAAAATACCCTGTAATATAACGTAATATACAGTGTATCATTGAAAATACCTTATAATATAACGTAATATGCAGTGTATCATTGAAAATACCATGTAATATGACGTAATATGCAGTGTATCATTGAAAATACCTTATAATATAACGTAATATGCAGTGTGTCATTGAAAATACCTTATAATAAAACGTAATATACAGTGTATCATTGAAAATACCTTACAATATAGCGTTAAATGCAGTGTATCATTGGCAATACCATATAATATAACGTAATATGCAGTGTATCATTGAAAATACCTTATAATATAACGTAATATGCAGTGTATCATTGAAAATACATTATAATATGACGTAATATGTAGTGTATCATTGAAAATACCTTAATTATATCGTAGTTTATCATTGAAAATTCCTTATAATATAACGTAATATGCAGTGTATCATTGAAAATAACCTTATAATATAACGTAATATGCAGTGTATCATTGGAAATAACTTATAATATGACGTAATATGCAGTGTATCATTGAAAATACCTTATAATATAACGTAATATGCAGTGAATCATTGAAAATACCTTATAATATAACGTAATATGCAGTGTATCATTGAAAATACCTTATAATATAACGTAATATGCAGTGTGTCATTGAATATACATTATAATATATCGTAGTTTATCATTGAAAACACCTTATAATATAATGTAATATGCAGTGTATCATTGAAAATACCTTCTAATATATCGTAGTTTATCACTGAGAATTGCTTATAATATAACGTAATATGCAGTGTATCATTGAAAATACCTTGTAATATAACGTAATATGCAGTGTATCATTGAAAATACCTTATAATATATCGTAATTTGTTGTGTATCATTGAAGATACCTTATAATATATCGTAATTTGTAGTGTATCATTGAAAATACCTTATAATATATAGTAGTTTATCATTGAAAATTCCTTCTAATATAACGTAGTATGCAGTGTATCATTGAAAATATCTTATAATATATCGTAGTTTATCATTGAAAATACCTTATAATATAACGTAATATACAGTGTATCATTGAAAATACCTTATAATATAACGTAATATGCAGTGTATCATTGAAAATACCTTATAATATATCGTAATTTGTAGTGTATCATTGAAGATACCTTATAATATATCGTAGTTTATCATTGAAAATTCCTTATAATATAACGTAGTATGCAGTGTATCATTGAAAATACCTTATAATATATCGTAGTTTATCAGTGAAAATTCATTATAATATAACGTAATATGCAGTGTATCATTGAAAATACCTTATAATATATCGTAATATGCAGTGTATCATTGACAATACCATATAATATAACGTAATATGCAGTGTATCATTGAAAATACCGTATAATATATCCTAATATGCAGTGTATCATTGAAAATACCTTCTAATATAACGTAATATGCAGTGTATCATTGGCAATACCATATAATATAACGTAATATGCAGTGTATCATTGAAAATACCGTATAACATATCCTAATATGCAGTGTATCATTGAAAATACCTTCTAATATAACGTAATATGCAGTGTATCATTGGCAATACCTTATAATAAAGCGTAATATGCAGTATATCATTGAAAATACCTTATAATATAACGTAATATACAGTGTATCATTGAAAATACCTTATAATATAACGTAATATACAGTGTATCAATGAAAATACCTTATAATATAACGTAATATACAGTGTATCAATGAAAATACCTTATAATAAAGCGTAATATGCAGTGTATCATTGAAAATACCTTATAATATAACGTAATATACAGTGTATCATTGAAAATACCTTACAATATAGCGTTAAATGCAGTGTATCGTTGAAAATACCTTATAATATAGCGTAATATCCAGTGTATCATTGAAAATACCTTATAATATAACGTAATATGCAGTGTATCATTGAAAATACATTATAATATGACGTAATATGTAGTGTATCATTGAAAATACCTTAATTATATCGTAGTTTATCATTGAAAATTCCTTATAATATAACGTAATATGCAGTGTTTCATTGCAAATAACCTTATAATATAACGTAATATGCAGTGTATCATTGGAAATAACTTATAATATGACGTAATATGCAGTGTATCATTGAAAATACCTTATAATATAACGTAATATGCAGTGAATCATTGAAAATACCTTATAATATAACGTAATATGCAGTGTATCATTGAAAATACCTTATAATATAACGTAATATGCAGTGTGTCATTGAATATACCTTATAATATATCGTAGTTTATCATTGAAAACACCTTATAATATAATGTAATATGCAGTGTATCATTGAAAATACCCTGTAATATAACGTAATATACAGTGTATCATTGAAAATACCTTATAATATAACGTAATATGCAGTGTATCATTGAAAATACCATGTAATATGACGTAATATGCAGTGTATCATTGAAAATACCTTATAATATAACGTAATATGCAGTGTGTCATTGAAAATACCTTATAATAAAACGTAATATACAGTGTATCATTGAAAATACCTTACAATATAGCGTTAAATGCAGTGTATCATTGGCAATACCATATAATATAACGTAATATGCAGTGTATCATTGAAAATACCTTATAATATAACGTAATATGCAGTGTATCATTGAAAATACATTATAATATGACGTAATATGTAGTGTATCATTGAAAATACCTTAATTATATCGTAGTTTATCATTGAAAATTCCTTATAATATAACGTAATATGCAGTGTTTCATTGCAAATAACCTTATAATATAACGTAATATGCAGTGTATCATTGGAAATAACTTATAATATGACGTAATATGCAGTGTATCATTGAAAATACCTTATAATATAACGTAATATGCAGTGAATCATTGAAAATACCTTATAATATAACGTAATATGCAGTGTATCATTGAAAATACCTTATAATATAACGTAATATGCAGTGTGTCATTGAATATACATTATAATATATCGTAGTTTATCATTGAAAACACCTTATAATATAATGTAATATGCAGTGTATCATTGAAAATACCATGTAATATAACGTAATATACAGTGTATCATTGAAAATACCTTATAATATAACGAAATGTGCAGTGTATCGTTGAAAATGTCTTATAATATATCGTAATTTGTAGTGTATCTTTGAAAATACCTTATAATATAACGTAATATACAGTGTATCATTGAAAATACCTTATAATATATAGTAATTTGTAGTGTCTCTTTGAAAATACCTTATAATGTATAGTAATTTGTAGTGTATCATTGAAAATACCATGTAATATAACGTAATATACAGTGTATCAGCGAAAATACCTTCTAATATATCGTAGTTTATCATTGAAAATACCTTATAATATAACGTAATATGCAGTGTATCATTGAAAATACCTTATAATATAACGTAATATGCAGTGTATCATTGAAAATACCTTATAATATATCGTAATATGCAGTGTATCATTGACAATACCACATAATATAACGTAATATGCAGTGTATCATTGAAAATACCTTATAATATAACGTAATATGCAGTGTATCATTGAAAATACCTTATAATATATCGTAATATGCAGTGTATCATTGAAAATAACTTATAATATGACGTAATATGCAGTGTATCATTGAAAATACCTTCTAATATATCGTAGTTTATCACTGAGAATTGCTTATAATATAACGTAATATGCAGTGTATCATTGAAAATACCTTGTAATATAACGTAATATGCAGTGTATCATTGAAAATACCTTATAATATATCGTAATTTGTTGTGTATCATTGAAGATACCTTATAATATATCGTAATTTGTAGTGTATCATTGAAAATACCTTATAATATATAGTAGTTTATCATTGAAAATTCCTTCTAATATAACGTAGTATGCAGTGTATCATTGAAAATATCTTATAATATATCGTAGTTTATCATTGAAAATACCTTATAATATAACGTAATATACAGTGTATCATTGAAAATACCTTATAATATAACGTAATATGCAGTGTATCATTGAAAATACCTTATAATATATCGTAATTTGTAGTGTATCATTGAAGATACCTTATAATATATAGTAGTTTATCATTGAAAATTCCTTATAATATAACGTAGTATGCAGTGTATCATTGAAAATACCTTATAATATATCGTAGTTTATCAGTGAAAATTCATTATAATATAACGTAATATGCAGTGTATCATTGAAAATACCTTATAATATATCGTAATATGCAGTGTATCATTGACAATACCATATAATATAACGTAATATGCAGTGTATCATTGAAAATACCGTATAATATATCCTAATATGCAGTGTATCATTGAAAAGACCTTCTAATATAACGTAATATGCAGTGTATCATTGGCAATACCATATAATATAACGTAATATGCAGTGTATCATTGAAAATACCGTATAACATATCCTAATATGCAGTGTATCATTGAAAATACCTTCTAATATAACGTAATATGCAGTGTATCATTGGCAATACCTTATAATAAAGCGTAATATGCAGTATATCATTGAAAATACCTTATAATATAACGTAATATGCAGTGTATCATTGAAAATACCTTATAATATAACGTAATATACAGTGTATCAATGAAAATACCTTATAATATAACGTAATATACAGTGTATCAATGAAAATACCTTATAATAAAGCGTAATATGCAGTGTATCATTGAAAATACCTTATAATATAACGTAATATACAGTGTATCATTGAAAATACCTTATAATATATCGTAATTTGTAGTGTATCATTGAAGATACCTTATAATATATCGTAATTTGTAGTGTATAATTGAAAATACCTTATAACATAACGTAATATGCAGTGTATCATTGAAGATACCTTATAATATATCGTACTTTGTAGTGTATCATTGTAAATACCTGATAATATAACGAAATATGCAGTGTATCACTGAAAATACCTTCTAATATATCGTAGTTTATCATTGAAAATACCTTATAATATAACGTAATATGCAGTGTATCATTGGAAATAACTTATAATATGACGTAATATGGAGTGTATCATTGAAAATACCTTATAATGTATCGTAGTTTATCATTGAAAATTCCTTATAATATAACGTAATATGCAGTGTATCATTGGCAATACCTTATAATAAAGCGTAATATGCAGTATATCATTGAAAATACCTTATAATATAACGTAACATGCAGTGTATCATTGAAAATACCTTATAATATAACGTAATATGCAGTGTATCATAGAAAATACCATGTAATATAACGTAATATACAGTGTATCATTGAAAATACCTTATAATATAACGTAATATACAGTGTATCAATGAAAATACCTTATAATAAAGCGTAATATGCAGTGTATCATTGATAATACCTGATAATATATCGTAGTTTATCATTGAAAATACCTTATAATGTATCGTAATATGCAGTGTATCATTGAAAATACTTTATAATATATCGAAATTTATCATTGAAAATTCATTATAATATAACGTAATATGCAGTGTATCATTGAAAATACCTTGTAATATAACGTAATATGCAGTGTATCATTGAAAATACCTTATAATATATCGTAATTTGTTGTGTATCATTGAAGATACCTTATAATATATCGTAATTTGTAGTGTATCATTGAAAATACCTTATAATATATAGTAGTTTATCATTGAAAATTCCTTCTAATATAACGTAATATGCAGTGTATCATTGAAAATACCTTATAATGTAACGTAATATGCAGTGTATCATTGGAAATACCTTATACTACAACGTAATATACAGTATATCATTGAAAATACCTTATAATATATCGTAATATGTAGTTTATCATTGTAAATACCTTATAACATAACGTAATATGCAGCGTATCATTTAAAATACCTTATAATGTAACGTAATATGCAGTGTATCATTGGAAATAACTTATAATATGACGTAATATGCAGTGTATCATTGAAAATACCTTCTAATATAACGTAATATGCAGTGTATCATTGAAAATACCTTATAATATATCGTAATTTGTAGTGTATCATTGAAAATACCTTATAATATATCGTAGTTTATCATTGAAAATTCCTTATAATATAACGTAGTATGCAGTGTATCATTGAAAATACCTTATAATATATCGTAGTTTATCATTGAAAATTCATTATAATATAACGTAATATGCAGTGTATCATTGAAAATACCTTATAATATATCGTAATTTGTAGTGTATCATTGAAGATACCTTATAATATATCGTAGTTTATCATTGAAAATTCCTTATAATATAACGTAGTATGCAGTGTATCATTGAAAATACCTTATAATATATCGTAGTTTATCAGTGAAAATTCATTATAATATAACGTAATATGCAGTGTATCATTGAAAATACCTTATAATATATCGTAATATGCAGTGTATCATTGACAATACCATATAATATAACGTAATATGCAGTGTATCATTGAAAATACCGTATAATATATCCTAATATGCAGTGTATCATTGAAAAGACCTTCTAATATAACGTAATATGCAGTGTATCATTGGCAATACCATATAATATAACGTAATATGCAGTGTATCATTGAAAATACCGTATAACATATCCTAATATGCAGTGTATCATTGAAAATTCCTTAAAATATAACGTAATATGCAGTGTATCATTGGCAATACCTTATAATAAAGCGTAATATGCAGTATATCATTGAAAATACCTTATAATATAACGTAATATGCAGTGTATCATTGAAAATACCTTATAATATAACGTAATATACAGTGTATCATTGAAAATACCTTATAATATAACGTAATATACAGTGTATCAATGAAAATACCTTATAATAAAGCGTAATATGCAGTGTATCATTGAAAATACCTTATAATATAACGTAATATACAGTGTATCATTGAAAATACCTTATAATATATCGTAATTTGTAGTGTATCATTGAAGATACCTTATAATATATCGTAATTTGTAGTGTATCATTGAAAATACCTTATAATATAACGTAATATGCAGTGTATCATTGAAGATACCTTATAATATATCGTACTTTGTAGTGTATCATTGTAAATACCTGATAATATAACGAAATATGCAGTGTATCACTGAAAATACCTTCTAATATATCGTAGTTTATCATTGAAAATACCTTATAATATAACGTAATATGCAGTGTATCATTGGAAATAACTTATAATATGACGTAATATGGAGTGTATCATTGAAAATACCTTATAATGTATCGTAGTTTATCATTGAAAATTCCTTATAATATAACGTAATATGCAGTGTATCATTGGCAATACCTTATAATAAAGCGTAATATGCAGTATATCATTGAAAATACCTTATAATATAACGTAACATGCAGTGTATCATTGAAAATACCTTATAATATAACGTAATATGCAGTGTATCATAGAAAATACCATGTAATATAACGTAATATACAGTGTATCATTGAAAATACCTTATAATATAACGTAATATACAGTGTATCAATGAAAATACCTTATAATAAAGCGTAACATGCAGTGTATCATTGATAATACCTAATAATATATCGTAGTTTATCATTGAAAATACCTTATAATGTATCGTAATATGCAGTGTATCATTGAAAATACTTTATAATATATCGAAATTTATCATTGAAAATTCATTATAATATAACGTAATATGCAGTGTATCATTGAAAATACCTTGTAATATAACGTAATATGCAGTGTATCATTGAAAATACCTTATAATATATCGTAATTTGTTGTGTATCATTGAAGATACCTTATAATATATCGTAATTTGTAGTGTATCATTGAAAATACCTTATAATATATAGTAGTTTATCATTGAAAATTCCTTCTAATATAACGTAATATGCAGTGTATCATTGAAAATACCTTATAATGTAACGTAATATGCAGTGTATCATTGGAAATACCTTATACTACAACGTAATATACAGTATATCATTGAAAATACCTTATAATATACCGTAATATGTAGTTTATCATTGTAAATACCTTATAACATAACGTAATATGCAGCGTATCATTTAAAATACCTTATAATGTAACGTAATATGCAGTGTATCATTGGAAATAACTTATAATATGACGTAATATGCAGTGTATCATTGAAAATACCTTCTAATATAACGTAATATGCAGTGTATCATTGAAAATACCTTATAATATATCGTAATTTGTAGTGTATCATTGAAAATACCTTATAATATATCGTAGCTTATCATTGAAAATTCCTTATAATATAACGTAGTATGCAGTGTATCATTGAAAATACCTTATAATATATCGTAGTTTATCATTGAAAATTCATTATAATATAACGTAATATGCAGTGTATCATTGAAAATACCTTATAATATATCGTAATTTGTAGTGTATCATTGAAGATACCTTATAATATATCGTAGTTTATCATTGAAAATTCCTTATAATATAACGTAGTATGCAGTGTATCATTGAAAATACCTTATAATATATCGTAGTTTATCATTGAAAATTCATTATAATATAACGTAATATGCAGTGTATCATTGAAAATACCTTATAATATAACGTAATATGCAGCGTATCATTGAAAATACCTTATAATATATCGTAATATGCAGTGTATCATTGACAATACCATATAATATAACGTAATATGCAGTGTATCATTGAAAATACCGTATAATATATCCTAATATGCAGCGTATCATTGAAAATACCTTCTAATATAACGTAATATGCAGTGTATCATTGGCAATACCATATAATATAACGTAATATGCAGTGTATCATTGAAAATACCGTATAACATATCCTAATATGCAGTGTATCATTGAAAATACCTTCTAATATAACGTACTATGCAGTGTATCATTGGCAATACCATATAATATAACGTAATATGCAGTGTATCATTGAAAATATCTTATAATATATCGTAGTTTATCAATGAAAATAAATTATAATATAACGTAATATACAGTGTATCATTGAAAATACCTTATAATATAACGTAATATGCAGTGTATCATTGGCGATACCATATAATATAACGTAATATACAGTGTTTCAATGCAAATAACCTTATAATATATCGTAATATGTAGTTTATCATTGTAAATACCTTATAACATAACGTAATATGCAGCGTATCATTTAAAATACCTTATAATGTAACGTAATATGCAGTGTATCATTGGAAATAACTTATAATATGACGTAATATGCAGTGTATCATTGAAAATACCTTCTAATATAACGTAATATGCAGTGTATCATTGAAAATACCTTATAATATATCGTAATTTGTAGTGTATCATTGAAAATACCTTATAATATATCGTAGCTTATCATTGAAAATTCCTTATAATATAACGTAGTATGCAGTGTATCATTGAAAATACCTTATAATATATAGTAGTTTATCATTGAAAATTCCTTCTAATATAACGTAGTATGCAGTGTATCATTGAAAATATCTTATAATATATCGTAGTTTATCATTGAAAATACCTTATAATATAACGTAATATACAGTGTATCATTGAAAATACCTTATAATATAACGTAATATGCAGTGTATCATTGAAAATACCTTATAATATATCGTAATTTGTAGTGTATCATTGAAGATACCTTATAATATATCGTAGTTTATCATTGAAAATTCCTTATAATATAACGTAGTATGCAGTGTATCATTGAAAATACCTTATAATATATCGTAGTTTATCAGTGAAAATTCATTATAATATAACGTAATATGCAGTGTATCATTGAAAATACCTTATAATATATCGTAATATGCAGTGTATCATTGACAATACCATATAATATAACGTAATATGCAGTGTATCATTGAAAATACCGTATAATATATCCTAATATGCAGTGTATCATTGAAAAGACCTTCTAATATAACGTAATATGCAGTGTATCATTGGCAATACCATATAATATAACGTAATATGCAGTGTATCATTGGCAATACCTTATAATAAAGCGTAATATGCAGTATATCATTGAAAATACCTTATAATATAACGTAATATACAGTGTATCATTGAAAATACCTTATAATATATCGTAGTTTATCATTGAAAATTCATTATAATACAACGTAATATACAGTATATCATTGAAAATACCTTATAATATATCGTAATATGTAGTTTATCATTGAAGATACCTTATAATATATCGTAATTTGTAGTGTATCATTGAAAATACCTTATAATATAACGAAATATGCAGTGTATCACTGAAAATACCTTCTAATATATCGTAGTTTATCATTGAAAATACCTTATAATATAACGTAATATACAGTGTACCAATGAAAATACCTTATAATAAAGCGTAATATGCAGTGTATCATTGAAAATACCTTATAATATAACGTAATATACAGTGTATCAATGAAAATACCTTATAATATAACGTAATATGCAGTGTATCATTGGCGATACCATATAATATAACGAAATATGCAGTGTATCACTGAAAATACCTTCTAATATATCGTAGTTTATCATTGAAAATACCTTATAATATATCGTAGTTTATCATTGAAAATTCCTTATAATATAACGTAGTATGCAGTGTATCATTGTAAATACCTTATAATATATCGTAGTTTATCATTGAAAATTCATTATAATATAACGTAATATGCAGTGTATCATTGAAAATACCTTATAATATATCGTAATAGGCAGTGTATCATTGAAAATACCTTATACTACAACGTAATATACAGTATATCATTGAAAATACCTTATAATATATCGTAATATGTAGTTTATCATTGAAGATACCTTATAATATATCGTAATTTGTAGTGTATCATTGAAAATACCTTATAATATAACGAAATATGCAGTGTATCACTGAAAATACCTTCTAATATATCGTAGTTTATCATTGAAAATACCTTATAATATAACGTAATATACAGTGTACCAATGAAAATACCTTATAATAAAGCGTAATATGCAGTGTATCATTGAAAATACCTTATAATATAACGTAATATACAGTGTATCATTGAAAATACCTTATAATATATCGTAATTTGTAGTGTATCATTGAAGATACCTTATAATATATCGTAATTTGTAGTGTATAATTGAAAATACCTTATAATATAACGAAATATGCAGTGTATCATTGAAAATACCTTATTATATAACGTAATATGCAGTGTATCATTGAAAATACCTTACAAAATATCGTAATATTTAGTTTATCATTGAAAATACCTTATAACATAACGTAATATGCAGTGTATCATTGAAGATACCTTATAATATATCGTACTTTGTAGTGTATCATTGTAAATACCTTATAATATAACGAAATATGCAGTGTATCACTGAAAATACCTTCTAATATATCGTAGTTTATCATTGAAAATACCTTATAATATAACGAAATATGCAGTGTATCATTGGAAATAACTTATAATATGACGTAATATGGAGTGTATCATTGAAAATACCTTATAATATAACGTAATATGCAGTGTATGATTGAAAATACCTTCTAATATATCGTAGTTTATCATTGAAAATACCTTATAATATAACGTAATATGCAGTGTATCCTTGAAAATACCTTATAATATATCGTAGTTTATCATTGAAAATACCTTATAATATAACGTAATATGCAGTGTATCCTTGAAAATACCTTATAATATAACGTAACATGCAGTGTATCATTGAAAATACCTTATAATAAAGCGTAATATGCAGTATATCATTGAAAATACCTTATAATATAGCGTAATATGCAATGTATCATTGAAAATACCTTATAATATAACGTAATATGCAGTGTATCATTGAAAATACCTTACTATATATCGTAATTTGTAGTGTATCTTTTAAAATACCTTATAATATAACGTAATATGCAGTGTATCGTTGAAAATACCTTATAATATATCGTAGTTTATCATTGAAAATACCTTATAATGTATCGTAATATGCAGTGTATCAATGAAAATACCCTATAATATAACGTAATATGCAGTGTATCATTGAAAATACCTTCTAATATATCGTAGTTTATGATTGAAAATACCTTATAATATAACGTAATATGCAGTGTATCATTGGAAATAATTTATAATATGACGTAATATGCAGTGTATCATTGGCAATACCATATAATATGACGTAATATGCAGTGTATCATTGAAAATACCTTATACTACAACGTAATATACAGTATATCATTGAAAATACCTCATAATATATCGTAATATGTAGTTTATCATTGTAAATACCTTATAACATAACGTAATATGCAGTGTATCATAGAAAATACCATGTAATATAACGTAATATACAGTTTATCAGTGAAAATACCTTCTAATATATCGTAGTTTATCATTGAAAATTCCTTATAATATAACGTAATATGCAGTGTATCATTGGCAATACCATATAATATGACGTAATATGCAGTGTATCATTGAAAATACCTTATAATATAATGTAACATGCAGTGTATCATTGAAAATACCTTATAATATAACGTAATATGCAGTGTATCATTGAAAATACCTTATAATATAGCGTAATATGCAGTATATCATTGAAAATACCTTATAATATAGCGTAATTTGTAGTGTATAATTGAAAATACCTTATAATATAACGAAATATGCATTGTATCATTGAAAATGCCTTATAATATATCGTAGTTTATCATTGAAAATACCTTATACTACAACGTAATATACAGTATATCATTGAATATACCTCATAATATATCGTAATATGCAGTGTATCATTGAAAATACCTTATAATCTAACGTAATATGCAGTGTATCATTGGAAATAACTTGTAATATGACGTAATATGCAGTGTATCATTGAAAATACCTTCTAATATATCGTAGTTTATCATTGAGAATTGCTTATAATATAACGAAATATGCATTGTATCATTGAAAATGCCTTATAATATATCGTAGTTTATCATTGAAAATACCTTATACTACAACGTAATATACAGTATATCATTGAAAATACCTCATAATATATCGTAATATGTAGTTTATCATTGTAAATACCTTATAACATAACGTAATATGCAGTGTATCATTGAAAATACCTTATAATGTAACGTAATATGCAGTGTATCATTGGAAATAACTTATAAAATGACGTAACATGCAGTGTATCATTGAAAATACCTTCTAATATATCGTAATATGTAGTTTATCATTGAAAATACCTTATAATATAACGTAATATACAGTGTATCTTTGGCCATACCATATAATATAACGTAATATGCAGTGTATCATTGAAAATACCTTATAATGTAACGTAATATGCAGTGTATCATTGAAAATACCTTATAATATAACGTAATATGCAGTGTATCATAGAAAATTAAATGTAATATAACGTAATATATAGTGTATCATTGAAAATACCTTATAATATAACGTAATATGCAGTGTATCATTCAAAATACCTTACTATATAGCGTAACATGCAGTGTATCATTGAAAATACCTTATAATGTAGCGTAATATCCAGTGTATCATTGAAAATACCTTATAATATAGCGTAATATGCAGTATATCATTGAAAATACCTTATAATATAGCGTAATATGCAGTGTATCATTGAAAATACCTTATAATATAACGTAATATGCAGTGTATCATTGAAAATACCTTATAATATAACGTAGTATGCAGTGTATCATTGAAAATACCTTATAATATAACGTAATATGCCGTGTATCATAGAAAATACCATGTAATATAACGTAATATACAGTGTATCATTGAAAATACCTTATAATATATCGTAGTTTATCATTGAAAATTCCTTATAATATAACGTAATATGCAGTGTATCATTGGCAATACCATATAATATGACGTAATATGCAGTGTATCATTGAAAATACCTTATAATATAATGTAACATGCAGTGTATCATTGGAAATACCTTATAATATAACGTAATATGCAGTGTATCATAGAAAATACCATGTAATATAACGTAATATACAGTGTATCATTGAAAATACCTTATAATATAGCGTAATATGCAGTGTATCATTGAAAATACCTTATAATCTAACGTAATATGCAGTGTATCATTGGAAATAACTTGTAATATGACGTAATATGCAGTGTATCATTGAAAATACCTTATAATATAACGTAATATGCAGTGTATCATTGAAAATACCTTATAATATAACGTAATATGCCGTGTATCATAGAAAATACCATGTAATATAACGTAATATACAGTGTATCATTGAAAATACCTTATAATATATCGTAGTTTATCATTGAAAATTCCTTATAATATAACGTAATATGCAGTGTATCATTGGCAATACCATATAATATGACGTAATATGCAGTGTATCATTGAAAATACCTTATAATATAATGTAACATGCAGTGTATCATTGGAAATACCTTATAATATAACGTAATATGCAGTGTATCATAGAAAATACCATGTAATATAACGTAATATACAGTGTATCATTGAAAATACCTTATAATATATCGTAGTTTATCATTGAAAATTCCTTATAATATAACGTAATATGCAGTGTATCATTGGCAATACCATATAATATGACGTAATATGCAGTGTATCATTGAAAATACCTTATAATGTAACGTAATATGCAGTGTATCATTGGAAATACCTTATAATATAACGTAATATGCAGTGTATCATAGAAAATACCATGTAATATAACGTAATATACAGTGTATCATTGAAAATACCTTATAATATAGCGTAATATGCAGTGTATCATTGAAAATACCTTATAATCTAACGTAATATGCAGTGTATCATTGGAAATAACTTGTAATATGACGTAATATGCAGTGTATCATTGAAAATACCTTATAATATAACGTAATATGCAGTGTATCATTGAAAATACCTTATAATATAACGTAATATGCCGTGTATCATAGAAAATACCATGTAATATAACGTAATATACAGTGTATCATTGAAAATACCTTATAATATATCGTAGTTTATCATTGAAAATTCCTTATAATATAACGTAATATGCAGTGTATCATTGGCAATACCATATAATATGACGTAATATGCAGTGTATCATTGAAAATACCTTATAATATAATGTAACATGCTGTGTATCATTGGAAATACCTTATAATATAACGTAATATGCCGTGTATCATAGAAAATACCATGTAATATAACGTAATATACAGTGTATCATTGAAAATACCTTATAATATATCGTAGTTTATCATTGAAAATTCCTTATAATATAACGTAATATGCAGTGTATCATTGGCAATACCATATAATATGACGTAATATGCAGTGTATCATTGAAAATACCTTATAATGTAACGTAATATGCAGTGTATCATTGGAAATACCTTATAATATAACGTAATATGCAGTGTATCATAGAAAATACCATGTAATATAACGTAATATACAGTGTATCATTGAAAATACCTTATAATATAGCGTAATATGCAGTGTATCATTGAAAATACCTTATAATCTAACGTAATATGCAGTGTATCATTGGAAATAACTTGTAATATGACGTAATATGCAGTGTATCATTGAAAATACCTTATAATATAACGTAATATGCAGTGTATCATTGAAAATACCTTATAATATAACGTAATATGCCGTGTATCATAGAAAATACGATGTAATATAACGTAATATACAGTGTATCATTGAAAATACCTTATAATATATCGTAGTTTATCATTGAAAATTCCTTATAATATAACGTAATATGCAGTGTATCATTGGCAATACCATATAATATGACGTAATATGCAGTGTATCATTGAAAATACCTTATAATATAATGTAACATGCAGTGTATCATTGGAAATACCTTATAATATAACGTAATATGCCGTGTATCATAGAAAATACCATGTAATATAACGTAATATACAGTGTATCATTGAAAATACCTTATAATATATCGTAGTTTATCATTGAAAATTCCTTATAATATAACGTAATATGCAGTGTATCATTGGCAATACCATATAATATGACGTAATATGCAGTGTATCATTGAAAATACCTTATAATGTAACGTAATATGCAGTGTATCATTGGAAATACCTTATAATATAACGTAATATGCAGTGTATCATAGAAAATACCATGTAATATAACGTAATATGCAGTGTATCATAGAAAATACCATGTAATATAACGTAATATACAGTGTATCATTGAAAATACCTTATAATATAGCGTAATATGCAGTGTATCATTGAATATACCTTATAATCTAACGTAATATGCAGTGTATCATTGGAAATAACTTGTAATATGACGTAATATGCAGTGTATCATTGAAAATACCTTATACTACAACGTAATATACAGTATATCATTGAAAATACCTCATAATATATCGTAATATGTAGTTTATCATTGTAAATACCTTATAACATAACGTAATATGCAGTGTATCATTGAAAATACCTTATAATGTAACGTAATATGCAGTGTATCATTGGAAATAACTTATAATATGACGTAACATGCAGTGTATCATTGAAAATACCTTCTAATATATCGTAATATGTAGTTTATCATTGAAAATACATTATAATATAACGTAATATGCAGTGTATCATAGAAAATACCATGTAATATAACGTAATATACAGTGTATCATTGAAAATACCTTATAATATAGCGTAATATGCAGTGTATCATTGAAAATACCTTCTAATATATCGTAGTTTATCATTGAGAATTGCTTATAATATAACGAAATATGCATTGTATCATTGAAAATGCCTTATAATATATCGTAGTTTATCATTGAAAATACCTTATACTACAACGTAATATACAGTATATCATTGAAAATACCTCATAATATATCGTAATATGTAGTTTATCATTGTAAATACCTTATAACATAACGTAATATGCAGTGTATCATTGAAAATACCTTATAATGTAACGTAATATGCAGTGTATCATTGGAAATAACTTATAATATGACGTAACATGCAGTGTATCATTGAAAATACCTTCTAATATATCGTAATATGTAGTTTATCATTGAAAATACCTTATAATATAACGTAATATACAGTGTATCTTTGGCCATACCATATAATATAACGTAATATGCAGTGTATCATAGAAAATACCATGTAATATAACGTAATATACAGTGTATCATTGAAAATACCTTATAATGTAACGTAATATGCAGTGTATCATTGAAAATACCTTATAATATAACGTAATATGCAGTGTATCATAGAAAATTAAATGTAATATAACGTAATATATAGTGTATCATTGAAAATACCTTATAATATAATGTAATATGCAGTGTATCATTCAAAATACCTTACTATATAGCGTAACATGCAGTGTATCATTGAAAATACCTTATAATATAGCGTAATATCCAGTGTATCATTGAAAATACCTTATAATATAGCGTAATATGCAGTATATCATTGAAAACACCTTATAAGATAGCGTAATATGCAGTGTATCATTGAAAATACCTTATAATATAACGTAATATGCAGTGTATCATTGAAAATACCTTATAATATAACCTAATATGCAGTGTATCATTGAAAATACCTTATAATATAACGTAATATGCCGTGTATCATAGAAAATACCATGTAATATAACGTAATATACAGTGTATCATTGAAAATACCTTATAATATATCGTAGTTTATCATTGAAAATTCCTTATAATATAACGTAATATGCAGTGTATCATTGGCAATACCATATAATATGACGTAATATGCAGTGTATCATTGAAAATACCTTATAATATAACGTAATATGCAGTGTATCATGGAAAATACCTTATAATATAACGTAATATGCAGTGTATCATTGAAAATACCTTATAATGTAACGTAATATGCAGTGTATCATTGAAAATACCTTATAATATAACGTAATATGCAGTGTATCATAGAAAATTAAATGTAATATAACGTAATATACAGTGTATCATTGAAAATACCTTATAATATATCGTAGTTTATCATTGAAAATTCCTTATAATATAACGGAATATGCAGTGTATCATTGGCAATACCATATAATATGACGTAATATGCAGTGTATCATTGAAAATACCTTATAATATAATGTAACATGCAGTGTATCATTGAAAATACCTTATAATATAACGTAATATGCAGTGTATCATTGAAAATACCTTATAATATAACGTAATATGCAGTGTATCATTGAAAATACCTTATAATATAACGTAATATGCCGTGTATCATAGAAAATACCATGTAATATAACGTAATATACAGTGTATCATTGAAAATACCTTATAATATATCGTAGTTTATCATTGAAAATTCCTTATAATATAACGTAATATGCAGTGTATCATTGGCAATACCATATAATATGACGTAATATGCAGTGTATCATTGAAAATACCTTTTAATATAACGTAATATGCAGTGTATCATGGAAAATACCTTATAATATAACGTAATATGCAGTGTATCATTGAAAATACCTTATAATGTAACGTAATATGCAGTGTATCATTGAAAATACCTTATAATGTAACGTAATATGCAGTGTATCATTGAAAATACCTTACAATATAACGTAATATGCAGTGTATCATAGAAAATTAAATGTAATATAACGTAATATATAGTGTATCATTGAAAATACCTTATAATATAACGTAATATGCAGTGTATCATTGAAAATACCTTATAATATAACGTAATATGCAGTGTATCATTGAAAATACCTTATAATATAACGTAATATGCCGTGTATCATAGAAAATACCATGTAATATAACGTATATACAGTGTATCATTGAAAATACCTTATAATATATCGTAGTTTATCATTGAAAATTCCTTATAATATAACGTAATATGCAGTGTATCATTGGCAATACCATATAATATGACGTAATATGCAGTGTATCATTGAAAATACCTTATAATATAACGTAATATGCAGTGTATCATTGAAAATACATTATAATATAACGTAATATGCAGTGTATCATAGAAAATTAAATGTAATATAACGTAATATATATTGTATCATTGAAAATACCTTATAATATAACGTAATATGCAGTGTATCGTTCAAAATACCTTACTATATAGCGTAACATGCAGTGTATCATTGAAAATACCTTATAATATAGCGTAATATCCAGTGTATCATTGAAAATACCTTATAATATAGCGTAATATGCAGTATATCATTGAAAATACCTTATAATATAGCGTAATATGCAGTGTATCATTGAAAATACCTTATAATATAACGTAATATGCAGTGTATCATTGAAAATACCTTATAATATAACGTAATATGCAGTGTATCATTGAAAATACCTTATAATATAACGTAATATGCCGTGTATCATAGAAAATACCATGTAATATAACGTAATATACAGTGTATCATTGAAAATACCTTATAATATATCGTAGTTTATCATTGAAAATTCCTTATAATATAACGTAATATGCAGTGTATCATTGGCAATACCATATAATATGACGTAATATGCAGTGTATCATTGAAAATACCTTATAATATAATGTAATATGCAGTGTATCATTGAAAATACCTTATAATATAGCGTAATTTGTAGTGTATAATTGAAAATACCTTATAATATAACGAAATATGCATTGTATCATTGAAAATGCCTTATAATATATCGTAGTTTATCATTGAAAATACCTTATACTACAACGTAATATACAGTATATCATTGAATATACCTCATAATATATCGTAATATGTAGTTTATCATTGTAAATACCTTATAACATAACGTAATATGCAGTGTATCATTGAAAATACATTATAATATAACGTAATATGCAGTGTATCATGGAAAATACCTTATAATGTAACGTAATATCCAGTGTATCATTGAAAATACCTTATAATATAGCGTAATATGCAGTATATCATTGAAAATACCTTATAATATAGCGTAATATGCAGTGTATCATTGAAAATACCTTATAATATAACGTAATATGCAGTGTATCATTGAAAATACCTTATAATATAACGTAATATGCAGTGTATCATTGAAAATACCTTATAATATAACGTAATATGCCGTGTATCATAGAAAATACCATGTAATATAACGTAGTATACAGTGTATCATTGAAAATACCTTATAATATATCGTAGTTTATCATTGAAAATTCCTTATAATATAACGGAATATGCAGTGTATCATTGGCAATACCATATAATATGACGTAATATGCAGTGTATCATTGAAAATACCTTATAATATAATGTAACATGCAGTGTATCATTGAAAATACCTTATAATATAACGTAATATGCAGTGTATCATTGAAAATACCTTATAATATAACGTAATATGCAGTGTATCATTGAAAATACCTTATAATATAACGTAATATGCCGTGTATCATAGAAAATACCATGTAATATAACGTAATATACAGTGTATCATTGAAAATACCTTATAATATATCGTAGTTTATCATTGAAAATTCCTTATAATATAACGTAATATGCAGTGTATCATTGGCAATACCATATAATATGACGTAATATGCAGTGTATCATTGAAAATACCTTTTAATATAACGTAATATGCAGTGTATCATGGAAAATACCTTATAATATAACGTAATATGCAGTGTATCATTGAAAATACCTTATAATATAACGTAATATGCAGTGTATCATTGAAAATACCTTATAATATAACGTAATATGCCGTGTATCATAGAAAATACCATGTAATATAACGTATATACAGTGTATCATTGAAAATTCCTTATAATATAACGTAATATGCAGTGTATCATTGGCAATACCATATAATATGACGTAATATGCAGTGTATCATTGAAAATACCTTATAATATAACGTAATATGCAGTGTATCATGGAAAATACCTTATAATATAACGTAATATGCAGTGTATCAATGAAAATACCTTATAATGTAACGTAATATGCAGTGTATCATTGAAAATACATTATAATATAACGTAATATGCAGTGTATCATAGAAAATTAAATGTAATATAACGTAATATATATTGTATCATTGAAAATACCTTATAATATAACGTAATATGCAGTGTATCGTTCAAAATACCTTACTATATAGCGTAACATGCAGTGTATCATTGAAAATACCTTATAATATAGCGTAATATCCAGTGTATCATTGAAAATACCTTATAATATAGCGTAATATGCAGTATATCATTGAAAATACCTTATAATATAGCGTAATATGCAGTGTATCATTGAAAATACCTTATAATATAACGTAATATGCAGTGTATCATTGAAAATACCTTATAATATAACGTAATATGCAGTGTATCATTGAAAATACCTTATAATATAACGTAATATGCCGTGTATCATAGAAAATACCATGTAATATAACGTAATATACAGTGTATCATTGAAAATACCTTATAATATATCGTAGTTTATCATTGAAAATTCCTTATAATATAACGTAATATGCAGTGTATCATTGGCAATACCATATAATATGACGTAATATGCAGTGTATCATTGAAAATACCTTATAATATAATGTAATATGCAGTGTATCATTGAAAATACCTTATAATATAGCGTAATTTGTAGTGTATAATTGAAAATACCTTATAATATGACGAAATATGCATTGTATCATTGAAAATGCCTTATAATATATCGTAGTTTATCATTGAAAATACCTTATACTACAACGTAATATACAGTATATCATTGAATATACCTCATAATATATCGTACTATGTAGTTTATCATTGTAAATACCTTATAACATAACGTAATATGCAGTGTATCATTGAAAATACATTATAATATAACGTAATATGCAGTGTATCATTGAAAATACCTTATAATATAACGTAATATCCAGTGTATCATTGAAAATACCTTATAATATAGCGTAATATGCAGTATATCATTGAAAATACCTTATAATATAGCGTAATATGCAGTGTATCATTGAAAATACCTTATAATATAACGTAATATGCAGTGTATCATTGAAAATACCTTATAATATAACGTAATATGCAGTGTATCATTGAAAATACCTTATAATATAACGTAATATGCCGTGTATCATAGAAAATACCATGTAATATAACGTAATATACAGTGTATCATTGAAAATACCTTATAATATATCGTAGTTTATCATTGAAAATTCCTTATAATATAACGGAATATGCAGTGTATCATTGGCAATACCATATAATATGACGTAATATGCAGTGTATCATTGAAAATACCTTATAATATAATGTAACATGCAGTGTATCATTGAAAATACCTTATAATATAACGTAATATGCAGTGTATCATTGAAAATACCTTATAATATAACGTAATATGCAGTGTATCATTGAAAATACCTTATAATATAACGTAATATGCCGTGTATCATAGAAAATACCATGTAATATAACGTAATATACAGTGTATCATTGAAAATACCTTATAATATATCGTAGTTTATCATTGAAAATTCCTTATAATATAACGTAATATGCAGTGTATCATTGGCAATACCATATAATATGACGTAATATGCAGTGTATCATTGAAAATACCTTTTAATATAACGTAATATGCAGTGTATCATGGAAAATACCTTATAATATAACGTAATATGCAGTGTATCATTGAAAATACCTTATAATGTAACGTAATATGCAGTGTATCATTGAAAATACCTTACAATATAACGTAATATGCAGTGTATCATAGAAAATTAAATGTAATATAACTCAATATATAGTGTATCATTGAAAATACCTTATAATATAACGTAATATGCAGTGTATCATTGAAAATACCTTATAATATAACGTAATATGCAGTGTATCATTGAAAATACCTTATAATATAACGTAATATGCCGTGTATCATAGAAAATACCATGTAATATAACGTATATACAGTGTATCATTGAAAATACCTTATAATATATCGTAGTTTATCATTGAAAATTCCTTATAATATAACGTAATATGCAGTGTATCATTGGCAATACCATATAATATGACGTAATATGCAGTGTATCATTGAAAATACCTTATAATATAACGTAATATGCAGTGTATCATGGAAAATACCTTATAATATAACGTAATATGCAGTGTATCAATGAAAATACCTTATAATGTAACGTAATATGCAGTGTATCATTGAAAATACATTATAATATAACGTAATATGCAGTGTATCATAGAAAATTAAATGTAATATAACGTAATATATATTGTATCATTGAAAATACCTTATAATATAACGTCATATGCAGTGTATCATTCAAAATACCTTACTATATAGCGTAACATGCAGTGTATCATTGAAAATACCTTATAATATAGCGTAATATCCAGTGTATCATTGAAAATACCTTATAATATAGCGTAATATGCAGTATATCATTGAAAATACCTTATAATATAACGTAATATGCAGTGTATCATGGAAAATACTTTATAATATAACGTAATATGCAGTGTATCAATGAAAATACCTTATAATGTAACGTAATATGCAGTGTATCATTGAAAATACATTATAATATAACGTAATATGCAGTGTATGATAGAAAATTAAATGTAATATAACGTAATATATATTGTATCATTGAAAATACCTTATAATATAACGTAATATGCAGTGTATCATTCAAAATACCTTACTATATAGCGTAACATGCAGTGTATCATTGAAAATACCTTATAATATAGCGTAATATCCAGTGTATCATTGAAAATACCTTATAATATAGCGTAATATGCAGTATATCATTGAAAATACCTTATAATATAGCGTAATATGCAGTGTATCATTGAAAATACCTTATAATATAACGTAATATGCAGTGTATCATTGAAAATACCTTATAATATAACGTAATATGCAGTGTATCATTGAAAATACCTTATAATATAACGTAATATGCCGTGTATCATAGAAAATACCATGTAATATAACGTAATATACAGTGTATCATTGAAAATACCTTATAATATATCGTAGTTTATCATTGAAAATTCCTTATAATATAACGTAATATGCAGTGTATCATTGGCAATACCATATAATATGACGTAATATGCAGTGTACCATTGAAAATACCTTATAATATAATGTAACATGCAGTGTATCATTGAAAATACCTTATAATATAGCGTAATTTGTAGTGTATAATTGAAAATACCTTATAATATGACGAAATATGCATTGTATCATTGAAAATGCCTTATAATATATCGTAGTTTATCATTGAAAATACCTTATACTACAACGTAATATACAGTATATCATTGAATATACCTCATAATATATCGTAATATGTAGTTTATCATTGTAAATACCTTATAACATAACGTAATATGCAGTGTATCATTGAAAATACATTATAATATAACGTAATATGCAGTGTATCATGGAAAATACCTTATAATGTAACGTAATATCCAGTGTATCATTGAAAATACCTTATAATATAGCGTAATATGCAGTATATCATTGAAAATACCTTATAATATAGCGTAATATGCAGTGTATCATTGAAAATACCTTATAATATAACGTAATATGCAGTGTATCATTGAAAATACCTTATAATATAACGTAATATGCAGTGTATCATTGAAAATACCTTATAATATAACGTAATATGCCGTGTATCATAGAAAATACCATGTAATATAACGTAATATACAGTGTATCATTGAAAATACCTTATAATATATCGTAGTTTATCATTGAAAATTCCTTATAATATAACGTAATATGCAGTGTATCATTGGCAATACCATATAATATGACGTAATATGCAGTGTATCATTGAAAATACCTTATAATATAATGTAACATGCAGTGTATCATTGAAAATACCTTATAATATAACGTAATATGCAGTGTATCATTGAAAATACCTTATAATATAACGTAATATGCAGTGTATCATTGAAAATACCTTATAATATAACGTAATATGCCGTGTATCATAGAAAATACCATGTAATATAACGTAATATACAGTGTATCATTGAAAATACCTTATAATATATCGTAGTTTATCATTGAAAATTCCTTATAATATAACGTAATATGCAGTGTATCATTGGCAATACCATATAATATGACGTAATATGCAGTGTATCATTGAAAATACCTTTTAATATAACGTAATATGCAGTGTATCATGGAAAATACCTTATAATATAACGTAATATGCAGTGTATCATTGAAAATACCTTATAATGTAACGTAATATGCAGTGTATCATTGAAAATACCTTATAATGTAACGTAATATGCAGTGTATCATTGAAAATACCTTACAATATAACGTAATATGCAGTGTATCATAGAAAATTAAATGTAATATAACTCAATATATAGTGTATCATTGAAAATACCTTATAATATAACGTAATATGCAGTGTATCATTGAAAATACCTTATAATATAACGTAATATGCAGTGTATCATTGAAAATACCTTATAATATAACGTAATATGCCGTGTATCATAGAAAATACCATGTAATATAACGTATATACAGTGTATCATTGAAAATACCTTATAATATATCGTAGTTTATCATTGAAAATTCCTTATAATATAACGTAATATGCAGTGTATCATGGAAAATACCTTATAATATAACGTAATATGCAGTGTATCATTGAAAATACCTTATAATGTAACGTAATATGCAGTGTATCATTGAAAATACCTTATAATATAACGTAATATGCAGTGTATCATAGAAAATTAAATGTAATATAACGTAATATATAGTGTATCATTGAAAATACCTTATAATATAACGTAATATGCAGTGTATCATTCAAAATACCTTACTATATAGCGTAACATGCAGTGTATCATTGAAAGTACCTTATAATATAGCGTAATATCCAGTGTATCATTGAAAATACCTTATAATATAGCGTAATATGCAGTATATCATTGAAAACACCTTATAAGATAGCGTAATATGCAGTGTATCATTGAAAATACCTTATAATATAACGTAATATGCAGTGTATCATTGAAAATACCTTATCATGTAACGTAATATGCAGTGTATCATTGAAAATACCTTATACTACAACGTAATATACAGTATATCATTGAATATACCTCATAATATATCGTAATATGTAGTTTATCATTGTAAATACCTTATAACATAACGTAATATGCAGTGTATCATTGAAAATACCTTATAATGTAACGTAATATGCAGTGTATCATTGGAAATACCTTATAATATAACGTAATATGCAGTGTATCATAGAAAATACCATGTAATATAACGTAATATACAGTGTATCATTGAAAATACCTTATAATATAACGTAATATGCAGTGTATCATTCAAAATACCTTACTATATAGCGTAACATGCAGTGTATCATTGAAAATACCTTATAATATAGCGTAATATCCAGTGTATCATTGAAAATACCTTATAATATAGCGTAATATGCAGTATATCATTGAAAACACCTTATAAGATAGCGTAATATGCAGTGTATCATTGTAAATACCTTATAATATAACGTAATATGCAGTGTATCATTGAAAATACCTTATAATATAACGTAATATGCCGTGTATCATAGAAAATACCATGTAATATAACGTAATATACAGTGTATCATTGAAAATACCTTATAATATATCGTAGTTTATCATTGAAAATTCCTTATAATATAACGTAATATGCAGTGTATCATTGGCAATACCATATAATATGACGTAATATGCAGTGTATCATTGAAAATACCTTATAATATAATGTAACATGCAGTGTATCATTGAAAATACCTTATAATATAGCGTAATTTGTAGTGTATAATTGAAAATACCTTATAATATGACGAAATATGCATTGTATCATTGAAAATGCCTTATAATATATCGTAGTTTATCATTGAAAATACCTTATACTACAACGTAATATACAGTATATCATTGAATATACCTCATAATATATCGTAATATGTAGTTTATCATTGTAAATACCTTATAACATAACGTAATATACAGTGTATCATTGAAAATACCTTATAATATAACGTAATATGCAGTGTATCATTCAAAATACCTTACTATATAGCGTAACATGCAGTGTATCATTGAAAATACCTTATAATATAGCGTAATATCCAGTGTATCATTGAAAATACCTTATAATATAGCGTAATATGCAGTATATCATTGAAAACACCTTATAAGATAGCGTAATATGCAGTGTATCATTGTAAATACCTTATAATATAACGTAATATGCAGTGTATCATTGAAAATACCTTATAATATAACGTAATATGCCGTGTATCATAGAAAATACCATGTAATATAACGTAATATACAGTGTATCATTGAAAATACCTTATAATATATCGTAGTTTATCATTGAAAATTCCTTATAATATAACGTAATATGCAGTGTATCATTGGCAATACCATATAATATGACGTAATATGCAGTGTATCATTGAAAATACCTTATAATATAATGTAACATGCAGTGTATCATTGAAAATACCTTATAATATAGCGTAATTTGTAGTGTATAATTGAAAATACCTTATAATATGACGAAATATGCATTGTATCATTGAAAATGCCTTATAATATATCGTAGTTTATCATTGAAAATACCTTATACTACAACGTAATATACAGTATATCATTGAATATACCTCATAATATATCGTAATATGTAGTTTATCATTGTAAATACCTTATAACATAACGTAATATGCAGTGTATCATTGAAAATACCTTATAATATAACGTAATATGCAGTGTATCATTGAAAATACCTTATAATGTAACGTAATATGCAGTGTATCATTGAAAATACCTTATAATATAACGTAATATGCAGTGTATCATAGAAAATTAAATGTAATATAACGTAATATATAGTGTATCATTCAAAATACCTTACTATATAGCGTAACATGCAGTGTATCATTGAAAATACCTTATAATATAGCGTAATATCCAGTGTATCATTGAAAATACCTTATAATATAGCGTAATATGCAGTATATCATTGAAAATACCTTATAATATAGCGTAATATGCAGTGTATCATTGAAAATACCTTATAATATAACGTAATATGCAGTGTATCATTGAAAATACCTTATAATATAACGTAATATGCAGTGTATCATTGAAAATACCTTATAATATAACGTAATATGCCGTGTATCATAGAAAATACCATGTAATATAACGTAATATACAGTGTATCATTGAAAATACCTTATAATATATCGTAGTTTATCATTGAAAATTCCTTATAATATAACGTAATATGCAGTGTATCATTGGCAATACCATATAATATGACGTAATATGCAGTGTATCATTGAAAATACCTTATAATATAATGTAACATGCAGTGTATCATTGAAAATACCTTATAATATAGCGTAATTTGTAGTGTATAATTGAAAATACCTTATAATATGACGAAATATGCATTGTATCATTGAAAATGCCTTATAATATATCGTAGTTTATCATTGAAAATACCTTATACTACAACGTAATATACAGTATATCATTGAATATACCTCATAATATATCGTAATATGTAGTTTATCATTGTAAATACCTTATAACATAACGTAATATGCAGTGTATCATTGAAAATACCTTATAATATAACGTAATATGCAGTGTATCATGGAAAATTCCTTATAATGTAACGTAATATGCAGTGTATCATTGAAAATACCTTATAATATAACGTAATATGCAGTGTATCATAGAAAATAAAATGTAATATAACGTAATATATAGTGTATCATTGAAAATGCCTTATAATATAGCGTAATATGCAGTGTATCATTGAAAATACCTTATAATATAGCGTAATATGCAGTGTATCATTGAAAATACCTTATAATATAACGTAATATCCAGTGTATCATTGAAAATACCTTATAATATAGCGTAATATGCAGTGTATCATTGAAAATACCTTATAATATAACGTAATATGCAGTGTATCATTGAAAATACCTTATAATATAACGTAATATGCAGTGTATCATTGAAAATACCTTATAATATAACGTAATATGCCGTGTATCATAGAAAATACCATGTAATATAACGTAATATACAGTGTATCATTGAAAATACCTTATAATATATCGTAGTTTATCATTGAAAATTCCTTATAATATAACGTAATATGCAGTGTATCATTGGCAATACCATATAATATGACGTAATATGCAGTGTATCATTGAAAATACCTTATAATATAATGTAACATGCAGTGTATCATTGAAAATACCTTATAATATAGCGTAATTTGTAGTGTATAATTGAAAATACCTTATAATATGACGAAATATGCATTGTATCATTGAAAATGCCTTATAATATATCGTAGTTTATCATTGAAAATACCTTATACTACAACGTAATATACAGTATATCATTGAATATACCTCATAATATATCGTAATATGTAGTTTATCATTGTAAATACCTTATAACATAACGTAATATGCAGTGTATCATTGTAAATACCTTATAATATAACGTAATATGCAGTGTATCATTGAAAATACCTTATAATATAACGTAATATGCCGTGTATCATAGAAAATACCATGTAATATAACGTAATATACAGTGTATCATTGAAAATACCTTATAATATATCGTAGTTTATCATTGAAAATTCCTTATAATATAACGTAATATGCAGTGTATCATTGGCAATACCATATAATATGACGTAATATGCAGTGTATCATTGAAAATACCTTATAATATAATGTAACATGCAGTGTATCATTGAAAATACCTTATAATATAGCGTAATTTGTAGTGTATAATTGAAAATACCTTATAATATGACGAAATATGCATTGTATCATTGAAAATGGCTTATAATATATCGTAGTTTATCATTGAAAATACCTTATACTACAACGTAATATACAGTATATCATTGAATATACCTCATAATATATCGTAATATGTAGTTTATCATTGTAAATACCTTATAACATAACGTAATATACAGTGTATCATTGAAAATACCTTATAATATAACGTAATATGCAGTGTATCATTCAAAATACCTTACTATATAGCGTAACATGCAGTGTATCATTGAAAATACCTTATAATATAACGTAATATGCAGTGTATCATTGAAAATACCTTATAATATAACGTAATATGCAGTGTATCATTGAAAATACCTTATAATGTAACGTAATATGCAGTGTATCATTGAAAATACCTTATAATATAACGTAATATGCAGTGTATCATAGAAAATTAAATGTAATATAACGTAATATATAGTGTATCATTGAAAATACCTTATAATATAACGTAATATGCAGTGTATCATTCAAAATACCTTACTATATAGCGTAACATGCAGTGTATCATTGAAAATACCTTATAATATAGCGTGATATCCAGTGTATCATTGAAAATACCTTATAATATAGCGTAATATGCAGTATATCATTGAAAATACCTTATAATATAGCGTAATATGCAGTGTATCATTGAAAATACCTTATAATATAACGTAATATGCAGTGTATCATTGAAAATACCTTATAATATAACGTAATATGCAGTGTATCATTGAAAATACCTTATAATATAACGTAATATGCCGTGTATCATAGAAAATACCATGTAATATAACGTAATATACAGTGTATCATTGAAAATACCTTATAATATATCGTAGTTTATCATTGAAAATTCCTTATAATATAACGTAATATGCAGTGTATCATTGGCAATACCATATAATATGACGTAATATGCAGTGTATCATTGAAAATACCTTATAATATAATGTAACATGCAGTGTATCATTGAAAATACCTTATAATATAGCGTAATTTGTAGTGTATAATTGAAAATACCTTATAATATGACGAAATATGCATTGTATCATTGAAAATACCTTATAATATATCGTAGTTTATCATTGAAAATACCTTATACTACAACGTAATATACAGTATATCATTGAATATACCTCATAATATATCGTAATATGTAGTTTATCATTGTAAATACCTTATAACATAACGTAATATGCAGTGTATCATTGAAAATACCTTATAATATAACGTAATATGCAGTGTATCATGGAAAATTCCTTATAATGTAACGTAATATGCAGTGTATCATTGAAAATACCTTATAATATAACGTAATATGCAGTGTATCATAGAAAATAAAATGTAATATAACGTAATATATAGTGTATCATTGAAAATACCTTATAATATAGCGTAATATGCAGTATATCATTGAAAATGCCTTATAATATAGCGTAATATGCAGTGTATCATTGAAAATACCTTATAATATAACGTAATATGCAGTGTATCATTGAAAATACCTTATAATATAACGTAATATGCAGTGTATCATAGAAAATACCATGTAATATAACGTAATATACAGTGTATCATTGAAAATACCTTATAATATTACGTAATATGCAGTGTATCATTGAAAATACCTTATAATATAACGTAATATGCAGTGTATCATGGAAAATACCTTATAATATAACGTAATATGCAGTGTATCATTGAAAATACCTTATAATGTAACGTAATATGCAGTGTATCATTGAAAATACCTTATAATATAACGTAATATGCAGTGTATCATAGAAAATTAAATGTAATATAACGTAATATATAGTGTATCATTGAAAATACCTTATAATATAACGTAATATGCAGTGTATCATTCAAAATACCTTACTATATAGCGTAACATGCAGTGTATCATTGAAAATACCTTATAATATAGCGTAATATCCAGTGTATCATTGAAAATACCTTATAATATAGCGTAATATGCAGTATATCATTGAAAACACCTTATAATATAACGTAATATGCAGTGTATCATAGAAAATTAAATGTAATATAACGTAATATATAGTGTATCATTGAAAATACCTTATAATATAACGTAATATGCAGTGTATCATTCAATATACCTTACTATATAGCGTAACATGCAGTGTATCATTGAAAATACCTTATAATATAGCGTAATATCCAGTGTATCATTGAAAATACCTTATAATATAGCGTAATATGCAGTATATCATTGAAAACACCTTATAAGATAGCGTAATATGCAGTGTATCATTGAAAATACCTTATAATATAACGTAATATGCAGTGTATCATTGAAAATACCTTATAATGTAACGTATTATGCAGTGTATCATTGAAAATACCTTATAATATAACGTAATATGCAGTGTATCATAGAAAATTAAATGTAATATAACGTAATATATAGTGTATCATTGAAAATACCTTATAATATAACGTAATATGCAGTGTATC
Source organism: Lasioglossum lativentre (assembly GCA_916610255.1). NCBI lineage: Eukaryota > Metazoa > Arthropoda > Insecta > Hymenoptera > Halictidae > Lasioglossum > Lasioglossum lativentre. The sequence continues at coordinate 119,614 of CAKAJI010000175.1, read as the reverse complement.
ATTCAAAATACCTTACTATATAGCGTAACATGCAGTGTATCATTGAAAATACCTTATAATATAGCGTAATATCCAGTGTATCATTGAAAATACCTTATAATATAGCGTAATATGCAGTATATCATTGAAAATACCTTATAATATAGCGTAATATGCAGTGTATCATTGAAAATACCTTATAATATAACGTAATATGCAGTGTATCATTGAAAATACCTTATAATATAACGTAATATGCAGTGTATCATTGAAAATACCTTATAATATAACGTAATATGCCGTGTATCATAGAAAATACCATGTAATATAACGTAATATACAGTGTATCATTGAAAATACCTTATAATATATCGTAGTTTATCATTGAAAATTCCTTATAATATAACGTAATATGCAGTGTATCATTGGCAATACCATATAATATGACGTAATATGCAGTGTATCATTGAAAATACCTTATAATATATCGTAGTTTATCATTGAAAATACCTTATACTACAACGTAATATACAGTATATCATTGAATATACCTCATAATATATCGTAATATGTAGTTTATCATTGTAAATACCTTATAACATAACGTAATATGCAGTGTATCATTGAAAATACCTTATAATGTAACGTAATATGCAGTGTATCATTGGAAATACCTTATAATATAATGTAACATGCAGTGTATCATTGAAAATACCTTATAATATAGCGTAATTTGTAGTGTATAATTGAAAATACCTTATAATATGACGAAATATGCATTGTATCATTGAAAATGCCTTATAATATATCGTAGTTTTATCATTGAAAATACCTTATACTACAACGTAATATACAGTATATCATTGAATATACCTCATAATATATCGTAATATGTAGTTTATCATTGTAAATACCTTATAACATAACGTAATATGCAGTGTATCATTGAAAATACCTTATAATATAACGTAATATGCAGTGTATCATGGAAAATTCCTTATAATGTAACGTAATATGCAGTGTATCATTGAAAATACCTTATAATTATAACGTAATATGCAGTGTATCATAGAAAATAAAATGTAATATAACGTAATATATAGTGTATCATTGAAAATACCTTATAATATAGCGTAATATGCAGTATATCATTGAAAATGCCTTATAATATAGCGTAATATGCAGTGTATCATTGAAAATACCTTATAATATAACGTAATATGCAGTGTATCATTGAAAATACCTTATAATATAACGTAATATGCAGTGTATCATAGAAAATACCATGTAATATAACGTAATATACAGTGTATCATTGAAAATACCTTATAATATTACGTAATATGCAGTGTATCATTGAAAATACCTTATAATATAACGTAATATGCAGTGTATCATGGAAAATACCTTATAATATAACGTAATATGCAGTGTATCATTGAAAATACCTTATAATGTAACGTAATATGCAGTGTATCATTGAAAATACCTTATAATATAACGTAATATGCAGTGTATCATAGAAAATTAAATGTAATATAACGTAATATATAGTGTATCATTGAAAATACCTT